>JAKCPI010014894.1:0-20941 GCA_023213315.1 Euborellia annulipes | reverse complement strand
TCAGCTGGGTCTTTTAGTTTTTGTTTGACATCCCTTAATAGCAGACTACCTCGCGATTTGAGGAGAGAAAATGCGAAAAAGTGAATCCATGAATTGGAATACTAATTGTTCCCTCATCCGCCCTATTCTCCGGATTTAGCTCCCGATTTCTCGTTTCCAAACCTGAAAAAAGATTTGACTCCAACGATGATTTTGATACCCTCGGCAAAATCTTATTTTTGGATTGGATAAAAAAATTGGAAAACGTTGGACAAAGTGTATAGAGCCCAAAGTTTGAAAAATAAAATTGATTATCCAAAAACCTGTGTTTCCTTTAAAAAGTCACAGACTCAGTGACCTGCCCTCGTATTGTTATTTGTCGTCTTGCCCCGCCACCCATAAACACGCGCGATGCGAGAGAATCTCCGCCGAAGGCGGGCTTTGCGACTAGTTATTATATATAGATTTAAATAATACCTCGCTAAACCCTATTTTGGCTTCTCTAGTGAACTCAATTAATCTTATAGTGAGAATATGCCTGTCGACATGCAGCTCTATGAAAATAGAGACATATGGGGAAGACACACACAGAGAGGGAATTTGTTTTTATTCCATTTGATTAATTGCATTCAAGAAATGGCATTTTTGTCGACACAAAAAGTCTGGTGAACACAAGAAAGTTGTGTGCTGGGTGACCAGTCAGTCAAGTAGAGAGATTTCTTAATAATTGTCTGAAACAAGGTTAAGGGGCCTCGGGAGCGAAGGTGTTACGCATGTATTTCCCGCTAAGATGGCGTTGTGTGTCATTAAAAGTATGCCCAAAAATCAAGTAATTCAAAAATTTGCCAAGAGATGTCAGAATGGTAGCTAATAATATTTAATGCATTTGGTTGATTTTCATTTATCTTTTAACAATAAATGTTATTATATATTATGTATCTTTTATAAAAGCATAAAAATATATAAATATAGGCTATTAGGGGATCGGCTGTTAGACTAGCCTGCCATCTATTGCAAGAATGCTGAACTAATTTGACAGTTGATTTTTAAATAAATCATCTAAGCTTATTTTAAATTTTTTTTTAATTAATATGTGATTAATAATAACAATAAATTCATTTTTAAATTTAAAAAAAATTAAAGCTTATTGGGACAGATTGTTTTTTTGTATTTGCTTGATAACAAAAAATTAATTATGATAATTTTTGAATAAGTCATTAAAACAATTATAGCTCGATGTCCCGATAATCTCTTATGAATTTAATTCATTTAAACAAAAACCGCATTGAAAAATTCCTTATAATAGTCTAGTTTTTTTTTTTTTTAAGTACGTTTAGACGTCGCTCCTTAACCGTCGACGGGCGGCGAACAAAGTCAAATCATGTTTTTTTTTTGTTAATAAAATACAATTGTTGTTTTTATACGTTATAAATTAGAGCTTTAGAGAGAGAGAATCATCCTTTAAATCAACACAGCGCAGCTCAGCTCCTTGAAGGCTTTTGTTTATTCTGTTAATTAATCCGTCTGTCTAAATTAAGAAAAAAAGTTTAAAATACAAAAACTGGTGTGTACATCACACGGGAAAAACTCGCAATTTGAACTTGAATGCAAAATGGCTCTCAAAAGGTATTTGGGCAGCTTCGATTGGGCAAAATTTAAAATCGCTTCTAACAGATCACTCAGTGAGGTGGTTAAATAAACTTGGGGTAAAAAGATGATGAGAAAACTTACGTAACGTTGAAAGGGAAGGAAGGAATCGCTTACCTGAAACAGACAAACAGAACAATCGAATTATTGTTACTTGTTGACGAGGTTTGCTTTTTAATCACACTGGTCACAAAAAATCTGATTAGTGAATCTTTCATTCTGAATTCAGATATGTAGTTAGAATTTTTCCATCAGGCACAGTTTTAGAGATATAGAGCAAAATAGATTTTAGTAGAAAATGTGCTCTAAAACGGCTTTTATTTAAAATGTTCAAATTATTTTTAACGCCGCACCCCGTCAAATTATGCAGATATTTATAATACATATAAATTTTCAGTTTCATTCCAATCGGAGGTCATTTAGACGTGCCTCAAACGGCTTTAGAGTTTAGAAAAATCGAAATTTTCAAGATTTTTTTTGCTTTGGTCACCCCTAATACAATTTTAGATATCCCTGAATGCAAAAAACATATATTTACGATATTCTATAGTTCTTTGGCTTTCTAAAAATCATTCGTTAATTATTAACGAAATTATGAACAAAAACGTCAGCAAAGAAAAAACACAAGTACACTCACTGGTCGAAAAAAATAGACTTCAATTGAATTAAAAAAGCGAACCCTATCTACGAGAAGCTAACGTATCCTCTCTGAACATAGGTTCCCGGGCACTAACTTTATTAAATATTATTTAAAAAAAATATTTCTAGATTCTCATATCTTCCTTTTGACTTGTAAAAGAAAAAGAAGTCCATTTTTTCGACCAGTGAGTGTACTTGTGTTTTTTCTTTGCTCACGTTTTTGTTCATAATTTCGTTAATAATTAACAGATTTTTACAAATGAATACTTTTTAGAAAGCCAAAGAACTATAGAATATCGTAAATATATGTTTTTTGCATTCAGGGGTATCTAAAATTGTATTAGGGGTGACCAAAACAAAAAAATCTTGAAAATTTCGATTTTCTAAACTTTAAGCCATTTGCGGCACGTCTAAATGACCTCCGATTGGACTGAAACTTGAAAATATATGTATTATAAATACCTAAATATTTCTACGGGGTGTCGCGTTAAAAATAATTTGAACATTCTAAATAAAAGCCGTTTTAGAGCACATTTTCTGTTAAAATCTATTTTGCTCTATATCTCTAAAACTGTGCCTGATGGGGAAAAACTGAAATGATATTTGAATTCAGCATGAAAAATACTTCTAGAATTTCATATCTTTATTCTAAAAGTTCATTTTTGTCGACTAGTGTTATTTGTTCTTTTAGGCCTAATCGAGAAAATTGATTTGAATCAGAGGCGTACCGAGGCAGTTGGGGGCCTGGGGCGGAACTAGAAGAGGGGGCCTTATATTGAATTTTTTTTTTTGGGGGGCCTCATCTTTAAATATCCCTCTCCTCTATACACAAAAATATTTTTAAAATACCGTATATCCCTGAACCCCAAGGGCCCCGGGGCCTCAAAGAGAAATTTTCATTAAATTTTGTTTTTACTTGAGCCCTGAGGGCCCGGGGCCTCTCAAAGAGAAATTTTCATTAAATTTTCTTTTTTTTATCTAAATTTTCCCATTTTTACTTGAGTCCTGAGGGCCCCGGGGCCTCTCAAAGAGAAATTTTCAATAAATTTTGTTTTTACTTGAGCCCTGAAGGCCCCGGGGCCTCTCAAAGAGAAATTTTCATTAAATTTTGTTTTTTTTTATCTAAATTTTCCCATTTTTACTTGAGCCCCAAGGGCCCGGGGGCCTCTCAAAGAGAAATTTTCAATAAATTTTGTTTTTACTTGAGCCCTGAAGGCCCCGGGGCCTCTCAAAGAGAAATTTTCAATAAATTTTGTTTTTACTTGAGCCCTGAGGGCCCCGGGGCCTCTCAAAGGGAAATTTTCATTAAATTTTTTTTTTTATAAATATATGGGGGCCTATGCCGGCTCCGGGGCCTGGGGCGGACCGCCCCCCTCGCCCCCCCCCCCTCGGTACGCCACTGATTTGAATAAAATTAAGAAAGTCAAACTCTCTCTATTTATTATAACGGGAAATGAATCTCTCTCTCTCTGGTCCCAAACACTAAAAGCCTTTAGCATTTAGTTTTAGAGGTTAAATTGCAAATAAATCATCATCAAGGTTTAAAGCCAAATAGAAATTAAATCATCCTTTCGCTTCATGTTTATTTATTAGAGCCTAATGGCAACATCAGATTTACTTTATTACAGTACTAGCTGCACACCCCGGCTTTCTTTAAAAGAACACGATTGCGTATTATCCGCGTATTCGTAAATAAGGGTTTGCATCTTCTTTCTTCAGTTCCGGCCACGATTGTTATGCAAATCGTCACACATTTGTGTAGCCTGTAGGCTAGAGGACCTAGCCCACCAGGAGCACACATTTGAATAATGATTGGTGCACCATAACGATCGTGGCGGCTTCTTGCACCGGAGATGATTCAAACGCTCCGGGATTTTGTAATATTTACGGATAGCCTAACAACAATCAACAAATTATCTTTTTCTGCCTCGAATGTGACCGCCATTGCGTTTAGGAGTCACTAAGTATTGAGTTCTATCTCGCCTTATGAAATATTAAAGACAATTAGGCATAATTATCTATCTAATCTAATCTAATCTAATTATATTAAACGAGCAATGTACATTTGTTTGTTTGTTTATATATATGCATATCAGTTCTCGAAAACGGCTCTAACGATTTTTTTCAAATTTTAAATATATACTATTTGTGGTCCCAATATGAAATTGTGCTAGGTCTCATGTTTGGGAAACCTCGAGTACTAGTACTTTACTGGTGTACTTTTTTAGTTTTTTCTAATTTTCTCGAAATTTCCTTTAAAGATTCACTATGATAATAAAGGTTTTTTTTTTTTTTAGGGGGTGGGTGTGCTCAGGGAGGTATCTGCTGCTGATCTTATTCGAATAAAAAAAAATAATAATAAAATATAATCTTTGATTTTACTAGAAAATTTATTTATAAAATTTAAATTTTTATATATGAGTTTAATTTATAAAAATTGAGAAAGAAGAGAATTGTACATAAATAATTAATATATCTCCCCCCAATTGAAAAAAAGATAAAAATTTCTTAAGCGCTTATCTTGCTTATCTTGAAGACGAAGAGGAAGCGGCGTCGACCTCGTAGGCGGCAGCTCTCTCTTACCTCCAGGTATTCTTGATTTATATTTATATTTATTTATTTATTATATAGATCTATATGAGTATATGAAAATATGTATATTTATTTTCTAGTGCACTTTGAACGAAGACATCAGCGGCCTTCAAGCAGCTGAAGCTCAATGATGCCTCACCGGCTATTAAGAGAGCGAGAGAGTCCTTTTTTTATTTCTCCGTATTTTGATAAAAAAAAAATGACAAAAACATTGATAATTTATAAAAAAATAATTCTCTTCCTTCTCTTTTAATTAATTGATAAAGAATAAAACAAAAAAAATATACTTTTCTTTGATAACGTTGTGTCCTCAACCTTACCAAAAAAAAAAATTTTTAAGAGCAGTAATAAGTAAAAAAAATTTTTTTTATGATTATATCTAAATGTAGTCCTAGTACTCTATTATACTATATAAATATATCTATTTAAATTTATTTATTTATTTATTTATCATTTTGACCACCCCATTTTTTTTCCCTCTTAAAAAAACATAAATTAAAATAAGAAATTAATAAAACTTTATTTTCCCTGAATTATATTGCATTATACTGTTATATTCTGAGATTATTGACAACCATCGTTTTATTTTATCTTTTAGACATGGGTCCTGAATAGATGAAGGAGGAGATAAGTAATAAGTTAAAATATTAGGAGAACTCTTCTTTAAAGACAGGGAGGTTGTGTTTGAGGCTGTGGGGAAGGAGGCGACAAAGGTATGACATTCCCTGGACTGGACTGATGGGGTACATTGCCGCCCCAGTATGCGTTTCCCTGTTGCTTTTCCTCTTCTGATCTCACTGGCTGCTGAGTGGGCATGGCATAAAAAGAAGCTGCTGTTCTAAGAGCATCGGTTCTTCCATCTGAAGTCTTAGGAGTACTAATAGGCGACTGGTTATGATTTATTTGAGTAGAAGACATTGCAGGAGCAGAATTAGTTGAATTAATTGGAAAATTGTTATTATTTATTCTAGGTGGATATTGAAAAGACATGGTTAGATTATTATCCTGTTGAGTATTTAAGTTTGAATAAAACCGATTATCTTCTTTATTGTTGTTTCGAGAGTATCTTCTATTATTATTATAGTTATTCCAACCTGTAGATTGAACATTAGGATTAAATGTACTATCAACCATTGTTGGAGCTTCTAATTGATCAATTTTTATAAGCGCGTCTCGAAGAGCATGATATTCCCTAGGAGTACTAATCAAAGCGGCCTGAACGTGGCTCTCGAATTGATTAATAATGGTTGATAATCGGGTTTGTTCATTAGAGAGATAAACAATATTTCGTATCCATTTATACGAATTTTCAAAATATGATACCCGAGACAATTGAAAGCCAGGTATATATTTTCGAGCATGGTAATTTTGAATGAATCGACTCTGAGCATCCATACTCCAGAATCGCTGTAAAAAGGCCTGCTCCAATTCCCTTAAATCTGAAAAATTATAATCATTGGCCCGAAACCATTCCAGAGCCGGTCCACTGAGACAAAAACTAAAAAAGATCAGGTGCCTGATAAGGATCTAATTTGTATTTATAGACCATCTTCATAAATTCGCACCAGGTCTGCTGTGGATTTTGTTGCGAAATATCAAGTTGTCCACTACATTTTGCTCGTTCCGCCCAGAGAATCTTAAATTCTTTTATATGATTTACCTGTTGGGTGGATTTATTTAAAGCAGAACTTATTTCCTTCCTAACTATATGCTGGAGATTTGATTCTTCGGCAGATTTATGCTGCTCAACCGGAACAGAGGTCACATCAGGTACCTCCCGAAGCTGTGTCAACTCGTTTTGTAGTTGACCGATTAATTTATTTTGTTCTAAATTAGCTTGTTTTATTTTTTCAATATCCCCTCTACAATTAGTTTGACAGGATATTTCATGTGGCTCTAAAATTTTTTTTCTTAAATCTACTATTTCCTCTTCATTAATTCTCAGGCGAGTATCCAATTCGGGGGGTAGAGAGGGAGGTGAACAAGTTATATTATTCAATTTTTTTTTCTAGAAAGGTTAAACGATTATTCGTGTCCCCTAATTGGCGCTGGGCATCCTTTAAATGCAGTTTTACTAAATTAATCTCCGCATTTTGGGAGATTATTTGAGATTTAATTACTTGTTGCTCTTTAAATAATCTTATAAAATTCTGTTGATTATTCTTACATTCTAAATTGACATCATTTATTGATTTTTCAATCGCATCAAACCGGCCGTCCATTTTTAAAGATAGATCTTCTACCTTTGCAATTACTTTATTTAAATAACATATTATTGGTATGAGATCATTTGGAATAGAAGAAACTTCATTAGTGGGAAGAGGGTCGGCAAGTTCACTAGGAGGTGAGATTAAATCTAAAAGTGGGGGTGGCCAATCATTCCCTCCCGCTACTTCGAAGTCCTCCATGTCTAAATAATTAATGGATCCTTCCATTTTAAAATTATTAACTAATATAAGCTTAATATATAATTTAAAATTTCGCCTATTCTAATGCCTATTCAAAATCCCAGCTCCTCCACCACACTATGATAATAAAGGTTTTTTTTTTTTTTAGGGGGTGGGTGTGCTCAGGGAGGTATCTGCTGCTGATCTTATTCGAATAAAAAAAAATAATAATAAAATATAATCTTTGATTTTACTAGAAAATTTATTTATAAAATTTAAATTTTTATATATGAGTTTAATTTATAAAAATTGAGAAAGAAGAGAATTGTACATAAATAATTAATATATCTCCCCCCAATTGAAAAAAAGATAAAAATTTCTTAAGCGCTTATCTTGCTTATCTTGAAGACGAAGAGGAAGCGGCGTCGACCTCGTAGGCGGCAGCTCTCTCTTACCTCCAGGTATTCTTGATTTATATTTATATTTATTTATTTATTATATAGATCTATATGAGTATATGAAAATATGTATATTTATTTTCTAGTGCACTTTGAACGAAGACATCAGCGGCCTTCAAGCAGCTGAAGCTCAATGATGCCTCACCGGCTATTAAGAGAGCGAGAGAGTCCTTTTTTTATTTCTCCGTATTTTGATAAAAAAAAAAATGACAAAAACATTGATAATTTATAAAAAAATAATTCTCTTCCTTCTCTTTTAATTAATTGATAAAGAATAAAACAAAAAAAATATACTTTTCTTTGATAACGTTGTGGATTTCTTTCAAATTTTAAATAGTTCCTAGTTCCCGTATAAAAAACAAATTGCACTAGGCCTCGTCTTCGGGAAACCTCGAGTACTAGTACTTTACTGGTGTACTTTTTTTAGTTTTTTTCCAATTTTCGTTTTTAAAGGTTTTATAATGTTCAAAGCCTAGTGGGCTTGCCTCCTGGTCAAACCCTCTCTTTGCCCTGGACCCACAGATTTAGAATATATCCACGAATATTAAATTTTAATTAATGTTCAATTTTGTAAATTTAATTTTTTATATCAATAATTACTTAGAATGTCCAGATCTAGATATCTGTCCCTCTACTGGTTAACCAAGCGGCGCATAAGTGGAAAATTTTTCTTTAAAGTTTTTCACCTATTCGTTACGAGTTATTAACTTGCGCGACTAACTGCATATAAGGGGAAGTGAGTTTTATTGGTGCAGGTCGAGGGTCCGGTGGCCTGGTGCAATGGATAGCACGCCTATGCCCCGGAAAGGCGGAGATCCTGGGTTCGATTCCCGGGGGTCATGGGATGTTTGGCCTCATCAATAAAAAACACTCACATGTCTTGTTAAAAAAATCTGGTGTGACTGGCGCACAGCACACAACTTTCTCTTACCTTCGGTAATCGAAAGTTGTGTTCTGTGCTTGTCACACCAGATTTTTTGTGTCGACATATATTTAGTTCCCGACAGTACGTAACATTTGAATTAAGATGTAAAATTTATAAGTATGGGAAAATATTTATATTTTCTTACCATGGCAACCATTTCTCCTATCTTCCCTATGAAATACAAGAGTAAAGTGGTCTTCAAACAATTTTGAGAGCAAAATCAGAATATACATTTGAAAGAGCATCTAAAAAATAAATGATTTTTGAATTTTAATCAAAATCGTTAGAGCGAATTTTGAGAAAATCGAAAAAAACTGAAAAAGTACATCAGTAAAGTACTAGTACTCTTTGGTCGATTTTGATTAAAAGCTTATTTTCACGCCCTAGGAGGGTGCCTAACTTAAATATAAAATTTCAACCTCCTAGCTCAATTCCTTCATGCTGAAAATTGAACACACACAGACAGACAGACACACAGACAGACAGACAGACAGACAGACAGACAGACAGACCATGTCGCGAAAACCACTTTTTTGGATTCAGGGGACCTCAAAACGTGAAGATCCATCAAAATCTCGACATCGAATTTTTGACATGAATCCAATACTTTCTCTCTATATATATATTACATATATACATAGGTAAGAGAAAGTAAAAAAGTACTTGTTTAGTTTTTTACAATTTTACAAAAAAAAAAGATCGAGCTCCGGCTCGGTCACCCCGGAACTATATATAATTCGCTAATGTACGTCTGTCACGCTCTATTTAGGCAACTTCCCGTTTGGAATTTTAAATGAAATTTTATATGCATAAAGAGGACCTTCTCGGGAGTACAGGAAAATTATTTTAATCACAAAATTCCTATATTTTTTTGGGCTATTAATTTACAGAGAAATTGCCCATTTCTCCTCTCCCAATATGTTATGAATTTATTACTTTCTCTTACCTATGTATATATGTAATATATATATAGAGAGAAAGTATTGGATTCATGTCAAAAATTCGATGTCGAGATTTTGATGGATCTTCACGTTTTGAGGTCCCCTGAATCCAAAAAAGTGGTTTTCGCGACATGGTCTGTCTGTGTGTGTGTGTGTTCTGTGTGTCTGTGAACAAGATATCTCAAGAACGAAAAGACTTAGGAGGTTGAAATTTTATATTTAAGTTAGACACTCCCATGGGACGTGACACGAAGCTTTTGAACAAAATCGACCAAAAAGTACTAGTACTTTACTGATGCACTTTTTCAGTTTTTTTCGATTTTCTCAAAATTTGCTCCAACGATTTTTTTTAAAATTCATATATCAACTATTTTTTAGTTGCTCTTTAAAATGTATATTCTCATTTTGTGATTGAAATCTTCTGAAGACCACTTTACTCTTGTACTCCATAGAAAAGATAGGAGAAATGGTTGCCATGGTAACAAAATATAAACATTTTGCCATACTTATAAATTTTACATCTTGAAAATCGAATGTACCATACTGTCGGAAACTAAATACATGTCGACACAAAAAATCTGGTGTGACAAGCACAGTACACAACTTTCGATTACCGAAGGTAAGAGAGAAGTTGTGTGCTGTGCGCCAGTCACACCAGATTTTTTTTTTATTTTAATTAAAAATTCGCTTTTTTTATTAATAATATAATTGATAATTTTTTTTTATATTATTATCAAATGAAATAATAAATCAAATTTAAATAAATTTTGATTTAAAAGTTTTGTTGAAAGAAAATATTTTAATTATTTCTTATAAAAGAAAAATGCCCACGGGGCTTGGAGTAGTCGGTAGCGTGCCTACCTTCTATACCGAACGTCGCGGGTTCGGACCCCAGGTAGTCCGATAATTTTATTTAAGGCATTTGGATATCAAATTGCTTAAATAAAAATGCCTGGACCCCAAATAATATATATTCATAACGGTTATCGTCAAAGTCTTATATGGCCTAAGTTGCCGAAAAGGCTGTGTGAATGTGTGTGTGAGTGTGAGTGTGACTGAGAAAAAAGTGTGAATGTTTTTTTTAAAAAAAAAAAAAAAAAAAAAATAAAAGAAAAAAATCTGGTGTGACTGGCGCACAGCACACAACTTTCTCTTACCTTCGGTAATCGAAAGTTGTGTACTGTGCTTGTCACACCAGATTTTTTGTGTCGACATGTATTTAGTTCCCGGCAGTAGGGAATATTTGAATTCAGATGTAAAATATGGGAAAATATTTATATTTTGTTACCATGGCAACCATTTCTCCTATCTTTCCTATGAAGCACAAGAGTAAAGTGTGCTTCAAACAATTTTGAGGGCAAAACGAGAATATACATTTGAAAGAGCATCTAAAAAATAATTGATTTTTGAATTTTTTAATCAAAATCGTTAGAGCGAATTTTGAGAAAATCGAAAAAAACTGAAAAAGTACATCAGTAAAGTACTAGTACTCTTTGGCCGATTTTGATTAAAAGCTTATTTTTCCGGTCCCGGGAGGTATTTAACTTAAATATAAAATTTCAATCTCCTAGCTCAATTCCTTCATGCTTAAAATTGAACACACACACACACACACGCAGACACACAGACACACAGACAGACAGACCATGTCGCAAAAACCACTTTTTTGGATTCAGGGGACCTCAAAACGTGAAGATCCATCAAAATCTCGACATCGAATTTTTGACATGAATCCAATACTTTCTCTCTATATATATATTACATATATACATAGGTAAGAGAAAGTAATAATAAATAATTTTAATAATAATCAGTGCAATTAAGTAGGGGAAGTTTAACCCTTACAAGAGGGGTTAATTAAGGCAGTGCGCCCCTCTTTTACTTCACTTGGCTTTCGGTGATCGAAGCCGTGCACATCACGAGTATAACCCTTTCGGGTATCCATACCCCAGTGCTCCCTTGTGCTATATATACGGCCACACCAAGCAATCTTCTATCCAGCCGAGTCCCTGGCCTCATCAATTGGTCCAGTGTGGATGCTGAACAGGCTTTCTGGCCTTAAATATCACACTACTGAGCTGCAGCGAATTATACTCTCGCTGGCTCTGTCTCTCTCTGGTCGACATCGGGAAGCGGGCCTCAAGACGACGCACCGTCATCTTCACGGATGTTGTTCAGGACCCCCGCCCTCATATCAGTGATCACCCCGTGTGAAAAGGTATGGTCGACCATTCCATTAATTAATTAAAACAATTAAATAACAGTCTATAAAAATATATAAAAATAAATAATAATAAAAGATCGATCTCAATCATAACTTTATTTACGAGTATAATTTTTTTAAGAAAAGAATCTGAATTTTGTTAATGCGATGCTAAATATTAAATTTGAACAAAATATAATAATTGATAAAATAATTATTAGTATCCTGATATTTATTAAATGTTGAGAGAAAGAATAAAAGAAGGCGTAAATTGTTATTCACAATATAAAAGAAGCGATTTTTTTATGATTAAAAATATTTCCCTTCTGTTCTCAAATTGAAATCTTTTCTTTGGTCCAAACCTAACAACTTTCTTACAGCTGGTCCAGTACGGCGTCTGCTCTCTGGTATGTACCTCTATCTCAGTTTTTCTCATGATCTTTCAATTTTTAATCACTCCTCCAGGCAATTGAAGCGAGATTCTCTACCACCTTAATGAGTTACACAATTTTTATAATTTTATTCAGCCACTGTAGCATAAATAGCTACAGTGTAATGCGAAGCGGATAAAAAAACAACGATAAAAATCCCTTTCGGTCCCCTGGCTGTCCCCAAGCTAAGCCACCGAAGGAGCCACCCACACGAGCGGGGAGGTTGCAAATTCTTTTTTTTTTTTCTTTTTTTTTTTTTTTTTTTTTAACATTCACACTTTTTTTTCTCATTCACACTTACATTCCACACAGTCTTTCGGCAACTCAGGCCATTTAAGACTTTAGACGATAACCGTTGTAGAGAATATATCTATTGTGGGTTCAGGCATTCTTATTTAAGCCATCTGGTATCCAAATGGCTTAAGTAAAGTCATCGGACTACCTGGGTCGAACCCGCGACGTTTGGTATAGGAGGTAGGCACGCTACTACGCCACACCCGGGGGCCTATTAATTCTTAAAGATACGATTTCTTCCATAGGAAATGTATAGAGAAATATTTATGTATTCTTTTCATGAATGTAAACAAATCTTCGAGCAGGCACTGGATTGGAATGGAATAATAATAATTTTCTTTTCATAATTAAGAAGAAAAGGCGCCCACGGGCGTGGTGTAGAGGTTAGCGTGCTAACCTCATATACCAAACGTCGCGGGTTCGGATCCCATGCAGTCCGATGATTTTATTTAAGCCAATTGGATACCAAATGGTTTAAATAAGAATGCCTTGACCCCTAATATGTATATTAATAACGGATATCGTCAAAGTCTTATATGGCCTGAGTTGCCGAAAATACTGTGTGAATGTGTGTGTGAGTGTGAGTGAGGAAAAAAGTGTAAGTGTTTAAAAAAAAAGAAAAGGCGGCCCGAGCCAGTTGAGGGGGTCCAGGGGGGGGCGAAGACCCCGGGCAGGCGCGAAGCCCGCCGAAGGCGTCGCGTCTAGTAGGTAATATATTTTTGCAGTAGATTTAAGGAAAGAAATGCAGATATTTTCTTCTTAAAGACTTAAATCGGCGGGACGCGGGACTGTCCTCTAAAGGCGGGACTCTCCCGCCGAAATCGGGGCGTGTGGTCACTTTATCTCAGTAGTCGATGGGTTCTAAAAAGATAATGAAGTATTCTGTTACCCTTAAAAAATATAATTTCCCCCTTGGGGACACACATATCTAAAATAGAGACAGGGAATTAAAGGTGACGTAGTCTTGAAGATATTTATTAGAAAATTTTATAAAAATAATTTTAATTTTAAACTGGTAACCGTTGGCTCTAGTTGAAACATTATGCTTTAATAGGAGAATTAAATTCACAAAGTTTTCTGTTTCAATAATATATTAGTTTGATATTAACACTTTATACGTATTTCGACCAGTATGTAATTCGCTTTTGAAGATGACACATATGGTGTCGAAATACGTATAAAGTGTTAATAACAAATTAATATATTATTGAAACAGAAAACCTTGCGAATTTAATTCTCTATTAAAAAATAATTTTTTCAATAATCTTAAAGATTATAAAAATCATAATTGTAATGTCATTGTTTGTTCATTGTATGTACAATAACCCTATGTTACATGAAGTTGTAAATAGTAATATGTATGTTTCAGACATGATGATGGTCCTTTTCAGACCGAAACTGTGAGAATGTGCACACAACAGTTGTCTGTCAATAAAATGCCTGTTTAATAAAGTACACTACTTTGTAAGACCCATGATTAAGGAGGGTCCGAGCCAACTGGCAGTTGTTATAGCCCCCCCCCCCCCCGGGTAGTTTAATACCAACTAAATAAAATCTGGTGTGACTGGCGCACAGCACACAACTTTCTCTTACCTTCGGTAATCGAAAGTTGTGTTCTGTGCTTGTCACACCAGATTTTTTGTGTCGACATATATTTAGTTCCCGACAGTACGGAACATTTGAATTCAGATGTAAAATTTATAAGTATGGGAAAATATTTATATTTTGTTACCATGGCAACCATTTCTCCTATCTTCCCTATGAAATACAAGAGTAAAGTGGTCTTCAGAAGATTTCAATCGCAAAATGAGAATATACATTTTAAATAACATCTAAAAAATAATTGATTTTTGAATTTAAAAAAAAATCGTTGGAGCAAATTTTGAGAAAATCGAAAAAAACTGAAAAAGTACATCAGTAAAGTACTAGTACTCTTTGGCCGATTTTGATTAAAAGCTTATTTTTCCGGTCCCGGGAGGTGTTTAACTTAAATATAAAATTTCAACCTCGTAGCTCAATTCCTTCATCCTTAAAATTGAACACACACCCACCCACCCACCCACACACCCACCCACCCACACACCCACCCACCCACCCACAGACAGACCATGTCGCGAAAACCACTTTTTGGATTCAGGGACCTCAAAACGTGAAGATCCATCAAAATCTCGACATCGAATTTTTGACATGAATCCAATACTTTCTCTCTATATATATATTACATATATACATAGGTAAGAGAAAGTAAAAAATGCAATTTTCCCTTAGCGCTGAGGGGGAAGTTTTATTAAAAGTCCTTTTATCTCTTGCTTCTTTTTTGTATTGTCCCCCCTCTAATGGGGGTCATTATGTGTCCAAGAAGAGTTCATTCAGGCAGCCAACTATACAGACAATAAACAGCAGAAGTTTTTTTTTTTTGTTTTCAATTAAAAAAAAGCTTTTCTCTCCAACTCGTTATTAATAATTAAATGTGAATGGTTTTTTTTTTTCTCGGCCAAGTGTTATTATTTATTATTTCAACGCCCCAACGGACACAATCAAAGTGTTAAATTTAATCACATTTTTAATTGGACATTGAAGGCAAGCGCTTTTATTTTCTCTTACTTGCGTATAAATGACGTTTGAGGATTGTCAATCAATTAAAGGCGGGTGGCGTCTCGGTCTCGGGATATGACTCACAGGTCTCTAAATTAAATATGTATTTTAAATAATTTTACACCCTCACCCTGAAAATCTATATATAAATTAGCGGAGTGTCCGCCTGTCTGTCTGTTTGACTCACTTCCCGTTGAAATTTTGCAGTCTTATAGAGGACGTTATGGAGAGTCCCGGAAAAATACTCGGGTCCTGAAATTCCTATAAATTTTTGTGTTATTAATTCCGAAAGTTACGATTTCTCCCATAGGAAATGTATAGTGAAATATTTATGTATTCTTTGCATTTATATATTCTATGAATGTAAACTAATATTCACGCAGACACTGGATTGGAATAAATAGAAATAATAATTTTCTTGCCCTCGGGGCTTGGCGTAGAGGTTAGCGTGCTAACCTCGTATACCAAACGTCGCGGGTTCGGACCCCAGGCAGTCGGATGATTTTATTTAAGGCATTTGGATACCAAATGCCTTAAATAAGAATGCCTGGACCCCAAATAAATATATATTATATAAATAGGAGTATCGTTTAAAGTCTTAAATGGCCTAAGCTGCCGTGTATGTGAGTGTGAATGAGAAAAAAGTGTGAATGTTTAAAAAAAAAAGAAGAAAAGGCGAGGGTCCGCCAAGGGGGGCCGAGCCAGCTGGAGGGGGCGAAGCCTGGCTAGAAGCGCCGCCCGCCTTCGGCGGGCTGTACAAAATAAAAACAATATTTTGAATACAATTATCAATTTGATTCTAATAGAGAGCAGGTACAGCCTTTATATAGTATAAGTGTATTTTTTATGGCTGGTGGAATTTGAATCAGGAATGAAAGTTGAAAGAAAACACAGCCAGAATTTTTTCTTTAAAAATATATTTTAACAGCTGACGTTTTGGCTTTGGTCAAAGCCATCTTCGGAGCTATAAACAACTTCTTTTATAAATATACCGTAGTTTACAATCATTTTTACAGAATGAAATCATTCCTGTCTGTTTGTAGTCATTATGTGCAAAATATTTGTTCGAATTGTATTCGGTATCATTTTTGGATATAGGGGAGAGGGCGGGACATTGGGACAGTACAAATCAAATTAGCTGTGTATAGTTTGGCTTTCAATATTATTGATCATATAATGTTATGTTGTTGACACTGATAAATGCACTATCTATTGCCATAGGCTTAGCGCTTATTCACCAATAGATGAATTAGATTTTTGCAATTTTCCAAAAAATCCAAATTGTCCCAATGTGCCTCTTGGGTGAGGTAGATTTGGACAGTGAAGAGGCAGATGTGGACAAAAACAATTTGTTTTGTTCTAAAAAATAATTTGGTGAATAAAGGTGGCACAATCTAACACAGTGGTTCCCCAACCTTTTTGGCCCATCGCCCCTTTCTGGAGGCTGACTAACACCTATCGCCCCCTTTCCATTTTCATTGTATGTCTAATTTTAATCTAAAGTGTAAATAATAATGCAGTTTTATTATTTTAAACAATTTTGTTACCGTAGATATCAGTAGCGTAGCCAGGATTTCTGCTTGGGGGGGGGGGCCCAAAAGTTTTATGAACCCCCCCCCCCCCCTTCTCCAAGAAACTTAAAGTGGAGAAATTTTTTTTAGATAATATAATAATTATAAATAAAAAAAAAAAATAAAAAAATTTTTTTTTCTTGAAATAAAAAATAATTTTAATACAAAAATATTTAAATCGAACTAAAAAGAGATAAATAATTTAATTCAATTAGTTCTTGTTAAAATTGTTGAATATTTATAACTTAAAATAAAAGCGTGGGGCGCTTCGAAATTATTCCGAGGGTATATATCGAGGCTTTTATTTTAAGTTATAAATATTCAACAATTTTAACAAGAACAATTAAATTATTTATCTCTTTTTTAGTTCGATTTAAATAAAAGCATTTTTTTTAAAAAGTTTTTTTTATTATATTTTTATTTTAATCTTTTTAGTCTTTTTTTATTATTATAGAGTATTAAGAAAGCGTGAGGGATCAAATAAAGCACCACATTAGTTTGGTATATTTTGGTAAAACCCAACTGATGATTAGCGTCATCAAAAATGAGCCTTAAATATCAAATTTCCCACCTCTAGCTCATCGGAAAGTCTTTTGAAATTAGATTAATACCCGAGAGGTTTCAAATAAAGTATCACATTAGTTTGGTATATTTTGGTAAGTAGCCCCGGGGCCCGTCAAGTCTGTCTGCGGCCCTGTCCACAATATAATATCTTAAATATTATATATAATTTCTTATTTATTAGTGTCCACATGTGCCTCTCGCTAGATGTCCCAATCTACCTCAATCATGTTTATAAACAAAATGAGGCTATACAAATAGCTAAAATAAATAATTACATCTGCATGTACCGACATAGTAAGAATAAACAAGTCTACTTATCTCTAATATTTCAACTGTCTTTATTCAAACGTTCATATGAAAAATAATCGACCTCAAACGATTTCCGATTTTTTTACAACGCAGGACAAATATGATGTAGCAACGTGTAACTAGCTATGGCGTAGCTTGACGCTGTTAAAATTTTTCTATAATAAAATGGGCACTTAATGCACCCTAATGGTCAAAGAGTACAATCTAACTTTACATTTAGTAGCGCTAAAATTCGAATGTCCCAATGTGCCTCGTGTCCCAATGTCCCGCCCTCTCCCCTAACATTAGAAAAATGTCTTTAGTACAAGAAAATGTGGATTCTGGAAACTCTATGAAAATCTGCCCAGTAGTTTCGGAGTCACAGACAGACAGACAAAATTTGTCTTTGATAAAAGGGCGTTTGCCTCTGATTTTTATAAAATTTTATATTATTCTAAATAAAATATTTCAAAATATATCTACGAGTATAGAAACTGTACAAAATTAAACAATTAATTAAATTAAGTTGAATTGCAAGATCTCTCACTTGATGAGCAGCATCATCACTCATAGCTGCCTAATGCAAATAATATATATATTTCCTTGACATTTATTGGGCCCTGAAGATGGCCTCTATCGAGACCGAAACGTCGGCCCAATAAAAATATTTAAAGAAAGAAATCTGGCTGCCAGTCTCTGCTCCTGCAACCCTTCCTTGATAAATTTAACTTTTGGCCAAATTTGAGGTATTTGTAAGTAAATTTTAAGAAAAAAAAGTTTGCCCCTCCCAAGAAAAAGTTGAAATGACGTCACTGGATAAAATAGTAAAAGCAATAAAAGAAAATATAGATAAACCGGTAGGTAGGCTAATTAAAATTAAATCTCACAATTATTATTCTATAATTAATAATATATATTAAATTTCAATTTTCGCATTTTTATCATATTACTTTTTTCATTGCTTGATTCGCCCGGGAAAAAGCAACAAAATTTACTTGTATTTGAATATTTATGAACATGAAAAAAAAATCGCTTTAATAAAGTGTTAAAAAAACTACAACAGCAACAAAAAGATCTCTTAAAAACCTTTTATTTATTTTGCATGCTATTTATATGTTATTTATGTATTGTTTTGATTAATGATTTGGCTGGCATTTAATAATTGATGAATGGATGAATGAATGAATGAAGGTAATAATAAATAATCTTTTTTTTTTATTTGTCAAAAAACTGGTGTGACTGGTCGCCCAGCACACAACTTTCTCTTACCTTCGGTGATCGAATGTTGTGCTCTGTGCCTGTCACACCAGATTATTTGTGTCGAAATATATTTACTTTCCACCGATATATTGTATTAGAATTGATTTATAAACAGAGAAAAATATTTATATTTTGTTACCATGGCCTCCTATCTTTCCTATGGAGTACAAGAGTAAAGTGGCCTTCAGAAGATTTCAAACGGCAAAATGAGAATATACATTTTAAAGAGAATCTAAAAAATAATTGATTTTTGAATTTTAATCAAAATCGTTGGAGTGAATTGTGAGAAAATAAAAAAAAAAAACTTAAAAAGGTACATCAGTCAAGTACTAGTACTCTTTGGCGCCGATTTTTCTCAAATCTTATTTTCAAGCCCTAGGGGAGTGTCTAACTTAAATATAAAACCTCCTAGCTCAATTTATGCATGCTTTAAATTGAACACAGACAGACAGAGCATGTCGCGAAAAGCACTTTTTTGGATTCAGGGGACCTCAAAACGTGAAGATCCATCAAAATCTCGACATCGAATTTTTGACATGAATCCAATACTTTCTCTCTATATATAGGCCTATATTAGAGAAAAAAGACATTACTCCCTTGGAAGTACCAAGAAAAAAATTCTGCTAGCTTGTAGCTAATTCATTACCGTCTATTAAGGGCCAGTGGCGCAATCAGGATTTGCTCCCTGGGGGTGGGGGGGGGGTTCGGGAGGGGGGAGGCTGATCTCAAAAGTTTTTCTGTGAAGAATTTTTTCTGCCCTGCAGAGAAATTTTTTCCAGTCCGTAAAAATATTTTACCTTTTTTAGAGACGCTAAAATTTTTTGCCGACCGCGGAACATTTCCTCTTTTGCGAAACCGATATGATTATATTTTTTTCTTTTCTATTTGTAATATGTATATTTTGATTTTTTTTTAATCTCCTGGGGGGGGGGTTAAAGCCATAAACACCCCCCCCCCCCTGGTTGCGCCGATGTTAAGGGCCAAAATACCTCATGAACAAAAAAAGAGCGAGAAGGTTGACCTTTTATATTTAACTTATTATATATATAGAGATTTAAGTACCAGCCCCTGGGAGGTGGCAGGAGTTTTTTGAACAAAATCGGAATTTTTCCAAAAAGATATTTGGAATGATTAAATAGGGAACAATTTTTGTAATCGGCTATGATTTAAATTTAAAAAGAAATTATTAATAAAAATAGAATTATAAAGAAACATTTATTTAAATAGACGAAATGTTAAATATTTTTCTCATTCAAGGCTTTGCTCTCTTATACTCTCTTGTGGGTAATTGAAAATTTAAATATACATACGACCAAATACACATGTACTGTATTATATATCTCTTATGACAAAATCTATTTTGTATGTTAACAATATAAAATATACTGTGAGTATAAAAATGTATGTTTATGACCATTTGTTAGCATAAGAAAAAACTTTTAATGAATGTATGTATTAATTTTCTAGCTTGAAGGGCTGAAGATGGCCTTGTTGATCATGGCCGAAACGTTCCTAAATAAAGAGTGTTAGCAAAATAGATGCTTTTTATTTATCATTGGCTGCATCCTCTTCATCTCATTAATCTAATTTATACTATTTGAAGGAAATAAATATTTTTAATTTTCTTCTTTTAATTCAATATAAAATGTTTTTAGAAATTAGAAATACAATAGGGTCTATATAAAATATTTTGGAAAAAATGAATTTCTTACTCTTTTAATTTTTTTTTACTTTCTCTTACCTATGTATACGGTATATGTAATATATATATATAGAGAGAAAGTATTGGATTCATGTCAAAAATTCGATGTCGAGATTTTGATGGATCTTCACGTTTTGAGGTCCCCTGAATCCAAAAGTGGTTTTCGCGACATGGTCTGTCTGTGGGTGGGTGTGTGGGTGTGTGTGTGTGTGTGTGTGTGGGTGTGTGTGTGGGTGGGGTGGGTGTGTGTGTGTGTGTTCAATTTAAGCATGAAGGAATTGAGCTAGGATGTTGAAATTTTATATTTAAGTTAAACACCCCCCGGGACCGGAAAAAAAAAAAATAAAGCTTTTAAATCGCACCCGGCCAAAGAGTACTAGTACTTTACTGATGTACTTTCTTCAGTTTTTTTCGATTTTTCTCAAAATTTGCTCCAACGATTTTTTTTAAAATTCAAAAATCAAT
>JAKCPI010014892.1:0-17667 GCA_023213315.1 Euborellia annulipes | reverse complement strand
TGTGACTCATTTCGTTTGATATTTAAAATTTTAATATTCACCCGTAATATATACATTTTTTTCTCATTTTTTTATTATTTTCTCTTACCTCTATATATATGTTAATATATAGAGAGAGAAAAGAAAGTATTGGATTCATGTCAAAAAATTCGATGTCGAGATTTTGATGGATATACAAGTTTTTGAGGTCCCCTGAATCAAAAAAGTGGTTTTCGCGACATGGTCTGCCTGTGTGTGTGTGTGTGTCTGTCTGTCTGTCTGTGAACAAAATATCTCAAGAACGGAAAGAGCTAGGAGGTTGAAATTTTATATTTAAGTTAGGCATTCCCCTGGGACGTGACACGAAGCTTTTGAACAAAATCGACCAAAGAGTACTAATACTTTACTGATGCACTTTTTTCAGTTTTTTTCTCGATTTTCTCCTAAATTTGCTTCCAACGATTTTTTTTTTTAATTCAAAAATCAATTATTTTTTAGATTCTCAATAAAATGTATATTCTCATTTTGTGATTGAAATCTCCTGAAGACCACTTTTACTCTTGTACTCCATAGAAAAGATAGGAGAAATTGTTGCCATGGTAACAAAATATAAATATTTTCCCATACTTATAAATTTTACATCTTGAAAATCGAATGTACTGTCGGAAACTAACCACAGTACATGTCGACTGGTGTGACAAGAACAGAACACAACTTTCGATTACCGAACGTAAGAGAAAGTTGTGTGCTGTGCGCCAGTTACACTATATTTTTTTATAAGCCATTCAGATATTTTATTTGGTAACTTGCAATTTCCTCAATGATTATCATGTTTTTGCTTATTAGGATATTAGGATTAATACCATAGTTATACGTAGTATGTAGGGCTATATTAATTCTAAAGGCCTAATATTATAATATTATTTTAAGAATAAATATTTATATTAAATCATCTTAAAATAGAATGAGAAAGATTGTGTATTTTTATACTCACCGTCCAAATTGCAGGTACATTATTATATTTTTCATAAAATATAAATAAAATAATCAAATGAGTAAATCATGTTTGGTCTTGATTACCTATATTACTACTATTTTAATTCAATAAACACTTTTTTTCTTTATTATATTATAATTATGCATAAATTATATTTTTATTAGCCTTCGTTGCTCATTAAAAATATTTAAGAATGAAGAAACTTTATTTTATTTTATTTGTTTTAAAATAAATTTCGAATTAAAAAATCTGCTTTCTCTCAAGGTCCATTGATAGACAGACAGACAGAAATGTTGTTAAAGTAAAATCAAACGTCCTTTTTTTGAGATGATTTATTCGCATTTCAATTTAATCAGAAATGGCTACCTGCCCTCAAGGCAAATGGCTTCTTAAAGTTGATGATGCTCACAAGCTGGAGAAGAGATACACCTCGATTTATATACCCCCTACTATGATGTCATTAAACTCCCAAATAAATATTTTTTCTTCTTTATTTTCATTGGTTACTTAATTAATTTGGTCACTGAAGATGATATCTTCATGGGTACTTTCTCTTACCTCTATATATGTTAATATATGTATAGAGAGAGAAAGTGGATTCATGTCAAAAATTTGATGTCGAGAATTTATGGATATACACGTTTTTGAGGTCCCCTGAATCCTTTCTGGAAAAATCTGGTGTGCGCACAGAACACAACTATCTCTTACCCCTTGGTAAAGAAAGTGCAAACTGTGCTGTTCACACCAGATTTTTTGTGTTGAGATATATTTAGTTTCCGCCGTTAAGTGAAAAGAAATTTTTTTTTTTTTTAAACACTCTCGCACTTTTTCTCATTCACATTCACAATCACACACACATTCACACAGTATTTTGGTAACCAAATGGCTTAAATAAAATCGTCGGACTGCCTGGGGTCCAAACCCGCGACTTTTGTTATACGAGGTTAGCACCACAGATAATACAATCAAGATGGGACAGCTCCAGGTTAAAAATTGTTTATAAGTTTAGCGCCGTCTATAGGCGTGTCGACCTATTATTTTGCGCGGGAGACCCGTGGCTCAGAGAGAAGACATTAGCTTCTCGTGCCTAAGGTCCCGCGTTCGCTTCCCGTCTCAAGCGAGAAAAATTTATTTTATTTGAATTGGCTACTAATCATTTGAACTTAATAGGGAAGGGGTCTAAATGGCCTTAGATGCCGAAAAAGACCTTAAATAAAAAAAATAAAAAAACTGCTCACGAAAAATTTAATTTGTTTCAAATACTCGTGTGATAGTTGCACAGGAAAAACCTCGTCCAATCCGTTTTGAATTTTTGATATTTATTCAATATTTTCTGTATATTAATCAAGGGCGGATCCAGAGGTGTTTCTCGGGGGAAAGGGGATAATCTGGTGTGACTGGTCGCTCAGCACGCAATTTTTTCTTAATTTCGGTAATTTAAAGGCGCATTCTGTACTTGTTTGCCAGAATATAAATACAAATTCAACTTTTAAGTATTAATTTTTAAAATTTTCATTAAAAATAAATTTATTTTCGAAAAAAAAGTATTTTTTTCCAAATCTCGGGGGGGGGTAATTACCCCCTTTACCCCCCTGTATCCGCTCTTGATATTAATATATATGTTTATCGGTATGATAAAATAAATAAAAAGATTAAAACAATTATTTGAAAATGAACAGTAAATGAAAAAAAAGAGAAATTAGTGTTAAAAAAATTTATTGAAAATTGTAAAAAAATTACAATTAAATTTAATTATAAGAGCAGCAAATTAAGAACTTACTTCTTTCTTTCCCATTTTTTAAACACGTAGGGCATATTAAATACGAAGGGCAATAATTGCGTGTGATTAATTGAGTAGGGCACGTTACAATTTTATTTAATTCAAATTTATAATGTTTTTTTTTTATTTGTTATTAAACTCATCAAACAATGTTATTTTGTTGGCGAATGGAACGAACTCTACAGGATAAATTTTTAACTAGTCTAGTAGTGCCATCTAGCCACATATCAGACAACTAAAAACTTATAAACATTCTTCCCATAGAGCTGTCCCCCCCATGGTCCGAACCAGCGACGTTTGGTATAGGAGGTAGGCACGCTAACCCCCTACGCCAAACCCGGGGGCCTTAATTTTGAAAAGAAAATTATTATTATTATTCCATTCCAATTCAGTGCCTGCTTGAGGATTTGTTTACATTCATGGAATACACAAATGAAAAGAATACATAAATATTTCTCTATACATTTCCTATGGGAAAAATCTTAACTTTAAGAATTAATAACTCAAAAAGTTATATGAATTTCGGGATGAAAATAATTTTCCTGTAATCCCGAGAAGGTCCTCTTTATGCATATAAAATTCCATTTCAAAATTCCAACGGGAAGTTGCCTAAACAGAGCGTGACAGACAGAAGGACAGATAGACAGACAGACAGACATAAGGATTTAGTGAAAAATATATAGATAGGCCTATACTCCCCTGAAATTAGTTCAAATTTTATACTTTCTCTTAAAGTATATAATGAGAAAGTATTGTAATAGTAAAAAAATTCGACTTCGAGATTATGATGTTACACAAATTCACACAATTTCATCATATCTCGACACAAAAAATCTGAGGTGATAGCACAGTGCAAAACTTTCGATTACCGAAGGTAAGAGAAAGTTTTGTGCAGTGCGTTAAGTCACACCATATTTTTTATCCACGCGCCATCCCCTCTACTCTTTGAATTCCCTCCTCTTTTGGAGGGAATGGGCAGCCATGTTTAAAGAATCAGTTGGCTTTTGCCTGCCCTTTCGTTAACTACTCTTTCGCGTTTTTTATTAAAAAGTTTGTTTGTTTTTTTTAATTTGTGATTATGAGTGTTCATCAGTGTTTTTTTTATTAGTGCTCTTGGATTATGGATTATTATTTTTAATAGTAGTCATCTTTATTCGTCTAAGTCTCCACACTGCTACTGGGTTAGCTCCAGGATGATTTTAAATGGTATTTATATTTAGTTTAATTACTCTGACTCTCTCTATTCTCTTGTAGAGTTGTACTTGTTTATCCAAAAATTTTCTACCTTCTAATTTTATATTTGATAAAAATTCTATTTCTTATTTTTATTTTATCATAGGCTATAAATCTGTCTTAAATATTTTAACATTTCTTTATTAATAGTTTTTCTAAGAATCAGCATTTTATTTGTCCACTTGAATGTCACTTGCATTAGAGAATCAAATCAAACAACAAACGTTCTTTAGTTCGAATTTCGAGTTAGTTCGAATTCCCTCCGCTTGGATCTGAGATAATATCAAAGTGTCTTTCCTTTTTAAAAATTCATCTTTTCTCATAATGCACTGATGTGATTTGCATATTTAAAAGTAAGTTTTTTTTGTGAGGTTTATAATTGGACCCTGTTATGCATTAGTGTGTCAAGCGCCAAAAAAAATTAAAAATTGAGTTAAGCTTACCGAGGCAGTTGGGGGCCTGGGACGGCACTAGAAGAGGGGGCCTTATATTAAATGTTTTTTTTGGGGGTGGAGGTGCTCATCTTTAAATATCCTTCTCCTCCATACACAAAAAATATTTTTTAAATACCTGAACCCCCGGGGCCTCTCAAAGATAAATTTTCATTAAATTTTCTTTTTTTTATCTAAATTTTCCCATTTTTACTTGAGCTCTGAGGGCCCCGGGGTCTCTCAAAGGGAAATTTTCATTAAATTTTTTTTTATAAATATATGGGGGTCTATTCCGGCTCGGGGCCTGGGGCGGACCGCCCCCCTCCTCCGGTACGCCACTGTTAAGCACGGAATATTGTTTCAAATGCTATTGTATAATGAAGAGTATTTTTTATGAAATATGTCCTAAAAAAATTTATATTTAATGTTACTTGCACAATTAACAAAAAAAAAAAATGTATATAATCTAATCAAAACAATGTTAAATCAGAAAAACTTTAATGTTAATTTTCGCAAATCTCGATAGCTTGACACACTAATGCGTAACAGGGTCCAATTAATAGGTGATGATTAGGAATCATTTATTTTCTAATTATTATTCTACATTAAATTTTTTCACATCAACCCATCATATAAAACGGAGGAAATTTATTTATTTATTGATTTATATAGCCCTATATAAAAACATTTCTTCCTATTTTAATTCAAAATATTCACCAACACTGTATAGGGATTGTCTCAGTAGGTGGGTTCAAAGTCTTTTTTTGAAAATGATTATTTAATAAATTAAAACTTTAATTCTTTATTCGTTTTAACTTCACCTATCAAAACCTTTGGGTTTTTTTTTTTTTTTTTTTTTTTTTTATTAAATCCTATCGTAAATCTTTTTTTTTAATATTATTTTTAATGATATCTATTCATAAAATGATTGAAAGGATTATTATGGCCCAAATGAGCCGCTTTATCATTGTAAGGCCAACTCACAGAAAATCTAACATTGTATTGCGATTACGAACCACTCTCACGTTAACCATTGATTGCCTTTAAACTTGTCATATTTTTCATCAAACAAGATTGCTCCACAAATGAATTTGTTTATATTTACATTTTTTTTTTAATGACACCTGTATGATTTTGTTTCCTATTCTCCCCCATTTAAGCCATTTTTCCATTTCCTTTGTTTTTTTTCTACCTGAATAATTTTCTAAAAAATTCCTATCCTTTTACTGAGCTTCCATAGAGCCAATGTTAAATCCGTATGGGGATTTGTAGGTTAATTTCAATTCAAAAGGAGGCGTCCCCTTTGGAACTTTTTACACATTAAAAAAAAAATTTCCAATTCTTATGAAATGTCCATATATGAGATTAAAATTTTGAAAAATAACCTTAGTTTATTTCAAGCAGTCATCATTTAAAATATACAGAGCCTATGGAAATTTTGATTCAATGACTTTTTTTTTACTTATGAAATGCAAGTGGTCTTGTTAACTAAAGTGCTATAGGAAACTAAATATATCTCGACACAAAAAATCTGGTGTGGCCAGCACGGTGCATAACTTTCACTTACTTAGTATTGTTTGTTTAGTCCTAGCCACCGAGGACTGCCTCTAAGCGGGTCGTTAATAAATTTATTTATTTATTTATTTAATAATTATGTCGAAAATTTTCAAGTAATCTATAAAAAATTGAGATCAAAAAGATCACGTTTTAATAGAAATCAATATTATTTATTAGAAATCGAATTATTAATCGGCACCATTGACCAGATGATTGCTTACCCTAACGGTTCCCGAGGCAACCTTGAGGCTTTTGACGGATACCTTATAGCCGGCATGGCCTCTGAACTCGAGTCTTTAACCTGGTGGGCGGACTCTTTTCTTTTCAAAGAATTTTTTTATTCGAATATTATGATCTATGTTCGATTGCGTGCTTTTCATTTTCTATCTCTAACCCCTCTCGCTTTTTTCATGTCACGAAGAATCTCGGATCCTTCACCTTTTTGTTTTTTACATTCCTTTTTTTTTTCAAATAGCAAAATTTAACAAGTAACCGGAAAAACTTGACCATTAAATATTTAATGAATATCTCTTAATCACTTTGAAAATATCTAATAAATAATCTTTCACATAATAAACTTATAAAAAGTGTAAATTTTTTTTTTCTTTAAAAATTCAAAATATATTTCTAAATAAAAAATATGATTTATTTATTCACGGATTCTTCTTAATTTTTTGACTTCTAGATTAAAAAAATTTAACTATTTTATAAATGAAATTCTTTATTTTTAACCACCCCTTAGTGACCTCTGCATTTCGCTTATTCATCATTCATTTCTTTTTACTTTCTCCCTTAAAAAAAAATTATTTATCCCCATTTTTTATTACAAAGAAAATTAGAGACGGAATGCCAAAAATTATTTGAATTTTCTAATTTGGTATCAGACTAAAATATTTTAATGAAAATTAGTTTAGAATAGCCTACTATTCAACAGAATTATAAATAACATGAATAAATTTAAATTCTCAATCAAAATGCTGAGTCAGAGTATTTTTATTCAGCCTGCAAATTAGGCAAACGGATATACATGATTGAGAGTGAAATTTCCTTCGGAAACTAAACAAGGAAAGAGAAGAAAATATTAGGGGATTCCAGAGTGCTGGACTCAATACTAAATAAATAAAAAATTATTTTCAAATATTGAATAGTTATTACATTATCTTACCTATTTATGTTAATATATAGCTAGAAAAAATTCGATGTCGAGATTTTGTGCCTGTGTAAAAAGGCCTAACTCTTGTATCCAAATTAAAATAGGAGAAATGGTTGACTTGCTAACAAAATATAAATATTATTCCTATCCTATCCCCCACGGCCGAGATGTTAGAGAGAGTGACAAGTGTCAAAATTGATAATCTCAAAAAGCTATGGAGTGTTGGTTCGGATCCCAGGCAGTCCGATGATTATTTGGAAACCAAATATAAATAAATGTGCCTGGACCTTCAAAATATATCCTATCAATATAAGGCTCAATCCAGACGTGTAATGTAATGTGAAATGTAACGCGAATAGTCTGCACGGCACATGAACTCAACGCGAATCATGTAACGAGAACTTTGTCCAAAGCTATTTCAACGAATGAGCAATATCACTCCAAGCATTTTTTTTTTTTTTAAGTTCTCTGGGTTTTTTTGGATTGAAAATAACAGGTTTTTCTTTATATAAACTGATAAGTTCAAGCGATCGTTCGTCATGCACATCATAAACATCCACACGACACAACCATCGCGATCGCTTTGCAAACGAACACACGAGCCTTTGTGTTCGCACTAAAAACTGACAGCCGATGGATAAGTGTGAGCGCCGACGCGAACGTTGCATGAAATGCTCGTAGTGTTGTCCACACGCAGAATTTCACGTTACATTACATTACACTGGATCAGGGGCGGATTAAAGGGGGGCGAGGGGGGCGATCGCCCCCCCCCACCCCCGAGAAGAAATTCACAATGTTATAAAAACTAGTAATCTAAAGAAATTATGATTTCCGGGCTTTAATTTCAATTGAATTTGTTACCAATCAATTTAAATAAATAGGAAAGGGGTCTAAATGGCCATAGATGCCCACAAAGTCCTTAAATAAAAAAAAAAAAATTAAAAAAAAAAAACCGCCCCCCCCGACAAAATTGCATTAATCCGCCACTGCACTGGATCCGGACTAATATGTTTCGTCTAAAGTCTATATGGCTTAGAATGCCGAAAAAACTTTTAAAATGTACATATTGGGTTCTAATATACTAGTATCGGAAACTAAATATACCGGTATGTGGACATAAAAATGATAATGTGACAAACACAGAACACACCTGAATATCGAAGGTAAGAGAAAGTTGTGTGCTGAGCGATTAGCTACACCTGATTTTTATATAATTTTAAACAACGACTAGATGAATTGAAATCAAACCATTATATTTAAGCGGAAGTAATTTTTCATTTATTAAAATATAGACCTATATAAATATTTTAAAACTCATTGACTTTTAAATCGACACATTGATAACGAAAGAAATAAAATATTAAATGTATTTGATAGAAAAAGTGGAAGGAAGCTTTATTCAAATCTATTAATTCAACTTCATTGAACTTTCCTTAGAATTTCCTCTTGATAAAAAAATAATAATGTTTTCTCCTTTGTGCTTTGGCTATGTTGTTTATACGCTTGTTTATTTTTCTTTTTAGAAGACTGGCGCCTGGGTTGACGATTTAGAGGCGGCGACGATGGAGTCGCGAATCGGACTCGACTATATCGTCGATAACCGCGAGTATGTGGCGAAACTTGCTGGTGGTGAGTTACATTAATTTCTATTGCTGTATATTCTATTTTAATATATGGCCTGTCTCATTCACGTAAAGAAAAGGCAAAATCAAATTTGGTACAGATGATTTTATTTTAACTTTTCAAATTTAAAATTATTTCACTATATGCCATATACTTAAGGCTCTAGCTTCCAGCTGGGATTTAATTGGGGCGCTCACTGTACTAATTGTAAGATAGTTGCATTGAAGGATAGGTAGCCCCGATAAACCAGAGTGTGGAAGGTCCCCCAGGTTGCCATTGATATTAAATTTATTAAACTTATATTTCATAAATTCCTAAATAGCCTCATCAGTTGAGCGACAAAAAAACAATAATAATAATATAGAGCGGACTAAATTTTCCAATTTTTTTTTATTTGCTAATTATAGTTAATTATTTATTTTTTCTTTTTTTTTTTAAATTTTTCACGTAACTTCAAATATTGCTTACAAATTTCCTCAATAAAATTAGTAGCAAGTTAATATATGAATTAAATATTTACATAATTTATTAAAGAATTTTAAAAATTAACTTATTGAAAATACCTTTCTCAAGTCTATATCTGCAGAGTCTTGAAAGTTTTATTATTTCGAAAAGTCACGTAGATTTAATTGTAAACTTTACGCGAAAAAGTTTCCCCCATACGAATAATCATTATTTAATAATTAAAATTTTTAATTTCCTCTTTCAAAAATGATTTGTGTTAATTAATTTTTGGAAATGTTAATTAGATATGAATCTAAATATAAAATTAAATAAAAGATGATCTGAATAAGACTCCATATTTCCGCAGAGGAAATAAATACCTTATCCCGAGATCTTAATTAAAATTCTTGACGTAATAACATTTCTTGATGACCTTTTGAGAACCTTTTTAAATATTTAAAGAGAAGATTTTTGACTTTCAAAACTTTAGAGGCGAGATAATTAGAAAATGCTTCCATACTTTCATCATTATTCTCTTTTTGAAGGGAATAATTTTTCATTTCTTTTTAATTATTTTATTCTGTTACTTTGTTATACTTTATTTTAAAAAAATCGAGAAAAAAATATTAAATATAAAAGTTCGAGTTCATTAGTCTGTCTTCTTTCAACCTAATAATATTAATACTTTGCATAGGCTATATTTCGTAAATACCGTGGGTTGAATTAATCCTCATACATAATACTACTCAGTTTTCATATTGTTGAATTTTTGTATAATTTTTAAAACTTTTGACTTTTGATCTCAATTTGAATTGAAATATGTTTGCATCGGCTCTCTTTAAAAAACCTTAAATACTTTTAATTTCTCTTCCCATTTATGGATTAGAGAGATGGAGATTTACTTTTTTTCTGAGGATCATCGCACCTTGAAAAACATAGATACGGATTTTAATGAGGTTTCTAAATATAAAGTTAAATTTTTAACTTTTTTGATAAATGGATTAATAAATTTAATAAAAAGCAGAGGATTTAGTAAAAAATCTGGTGTGATGGCGCACAGCACACAACTTTCTCTTACCTTCGGTAATCGAAAGTTGTTCTGTGCTTGTCACACCAGATTTTTGTGTCGACATGTATTTAGTTTCCGACCATTGGGTACGATTGAATTCAAGATGTAAAATTTATAAGTATAGCGAAATATTTATATTTTGTTACCATGGCAACCATTTCTGCTATCTTTTCTATGGAGTACAAGAGTAAAGTGGTCTTCAGAAGATTTCAATCACAAAATGAGAATATACATTTTATAGAGAATCTAAAAAATAATTGATTTTTGAATTTAAAAAAATCGTTGGAGCAAATTTTGAGAAAATCGAAAAAAACTGAAAAAGTGCATCAGTAAAGTACTAGTACTTTTTGGTCGATTTTGGTCAAAAGCTTCGTGTCAGGTCCCATGGGGTGCCTAACTTAAATATAAAATTTCAACCTCCTAACTCTTTTCGTTCTTGAGATATTTTGTTCACAGACACACAGACAGACCATGTCGCGAAAACCACTTTTTTGGATTCAGGGGACCTCAAAACGTGTATATCTATCAAAATCTCGACATCGAATTTTTGACATGAATCCAATACTTTCCTCTCTATATATATTAACATATATATAGAGGTAAGAGAAAGAAAAAGAGTAACTTAAACATTAAATTTAAATATTCCTAACAAGAAACAGATAAAATATTTAATGGTGTTAAGTGCCGGTAAATAAAATTCAAAATTTATTTAATAAAAATTCGTGGAAGATTATTGTGTTTGGTTCAGATGTAGACGAAACAAGAATAAAACAATATGTTTTTGATGTAGGATTTATTGGCTTGCAATCCAATAAATCCTACATAATAAACACATTGTTTTATTCTTGTTTCGTCTACATCTGAACCAAACACAATAATCTTTCACGAATTTTTATTAAATATATATATTTGTACTACTCCACATCAAAATTTTATATAGTTTTTATGGAATCGATATATCTTTTATTTAAGCACATTAAATTCTTACTTACTAAATTCTACTAAACTCCATGTTGGCGCTTGATCTTTTAGTAAAATGATGATAGATTGTTCAGCGCCAGTAAATATAATTGAAAATATTATATTTAGTTTTTATATTTGGCCTTTATTCGTTTTTATTCAAGAATCTTCAGTTCTTACTGGAAATAATATTATATAAAGAATACAGAGAAAGGAATTATTCGAATTTTAATTGTTGCTTATATGCATATCAATGTGATAGGCCTATATAATAATATTAGTAAGTAAGAATTTAATATGCTTTAATAAGTGATATAGGTTGCCCAAAAACTACAAATAAATATATAAATGTAAATATAAAATTTTGAATTTTATTTACCAGCACTTAACAACATTAAATTTTTTAAAACTGTATCTTGTTAGGCCTATTCAAATTTAATGTTTAATCTTTTTTACTTTTTTTAAATTTATTAATCCTTAGAGGCAATAGGATTTAATGTGTTTTGGTACATAAAATAAATAGACAAAATAACAGCACAACAACAAACATAAAATCACTGTTATTTTATTTTACTGAATATTTATTATAAAACTTAGCTGAGTAACAGAGATAGCTGCAAGATGTGATCTACCATAATTTGGTCTTAGAAAAATGATGATATTTGTTTTAAATTTCGGCCCTTCACAGTTCATTTATCAAATCTCATCTTTTCCTTTCTCATTTAGTTAAATATTTCTGTCCAACTGTTTCTAAAAATCGTTCCAATTCGTCATCTCGCTTTTTGACCATTTAGTTAGCGGCCCCCGCCCCTTTCTATTGGCTTCGTGTCTGGATCCAGACCTAAGATATCGCCTTGCAAGACTTGACATTTATATATGCGCGACCACAAGAAGACAATGCAACCATCTCCCTGGAGGTCATTGCTTGGTTAAAAGATTAGAACATTTTATGGGATATTTTGTTTTACAAATCTCTATTATTTATTTTTATTTAATAACTTTATTATTTTCCTGGTTATTTAAAATGTAAAAAAATTTTCTGTGTGGTTTTAATTTTAGCTTATTTCTTAATAGAAGATAACCGTTTACATAAATCAAAAGTGATTATAGACACAATACATCGAGTGTTCTTAAATATTAAAAATGATATAAAAAACTACTATAATTTATTCTATATGTCTAAATGTTCTCCGATGCTGTAAAAACAAAACATTTTTCACATCGAGATCAAAGGCCATTAGGATTTAACAAAAACTGAAAAAAGTTTCAATTGCATTTCGACCGTAATTTAAAATTTTATATTGAAGAAAAGCCAATGTAGTTTATTTATTGAGATGAGCCCACGGCTAACGTTTCCACCCTAGGTTTGGTCCATCATCAGAGCTGAGGCTGTGTCAAATCAAAAAGGTATATAGAGATGGAAGGGCTTCATGTCTATTATTATTTGAAATTGATAAAATAGAAGCCCTTCTCGTTATATGTAAGAGGTTCGAGTCGGCTTTCGAAATTGAAAAATCTTTCAATCCTATATGTTCTAAATTTCCCCGGATGCTGTAAAAACAAAACAACAAAACGAACAATTTTTCAGTTTCGAAAGTCGACTCGAATATAACGAAAAGGACAACTCAATTTCAATTAATAATAGGATTTTGTTATTAATACTTCATAAAACTCATTCTTGCACATAAAGCCCCTTTTTGACACAGCCTCAACTCTGATGATGGTCCAAACCTAGGACGGGAACGTTAGTCGTGGGCTCATCTCAATAAAGAAACTACATTGGCTGCATTTTTTTCTTGTTTTTCTTTCTTCAACATCTACTCTACAGGCATACATCCCCCTGTTATATAAAATTTTATACTGATGTTTAAATGGATTTAAAAATACAAAATTATTTAAAATAAAAAATTACCGTAAGAAATTCTCATTTGAAAATGTTAGAAAATATGAAAATGATATAAGAGAGAAATAAAAGTGAAACAAACTTTTAACTTTTGTCATTTAATGGAAATTTAGTGATGAATAATTAATATAAAAGTTTAAACTGTAAAATTTATCTATTATTCAAAAGAAATAAGCCTAAATAAATAATTAACCATTTTCTTCTAAACAACGAAATGGTTTTAAATTCTAAATAAGTTAAAGTTAAAATATGTAATTTGTACTTCATGCCCCCCCCCCATGCACCTTAAAATTAATACAATATTTTTTCTCATTAGAGTTTAGGTAAAATACCGACTGTATATCGTTAATGGTAATTCGTCATTTAATTGTTTTTTTTTTTTCACCAAGCTCGATTTCACTTCTGAGTATTGTAATCTATTCCCACATTAAATAAATGAAACAATAATTCAATTTGACCTAGAACAGAAATACACCTCTAGGCAACAAATAGAGTATCCCTTGATCCCTAGACATGACCTGAGCTAGCTGGGAGCCCACATGTTTTTTTTTTGCAAACTCTCTTTTCCCAAAGTTGTTCATCATGATCCTTTTGTTTTTGCCTCGCTGTCATCTTTGACTCTGTTTATTGTCTCTTTATGTCATTTTTCATCCCCGGATGTCAACACCAACCTCTTTGAGCTTCTTTTTCTATTGATTGTATGCAAAGGTCAATAAATTTCCTGGGCCCATAATTTAACCGCGATTGTTTTCCTTTAAGGTCACGTACTATACAAAAATAAATAGAGAATAATTGTATGATTAATTTTCACCTGAGAAATGATAAATGATTTCTACTTTTTTTTCAATGAATTCAAATTTTTATATTAGTTTTGTCACTTAAAAAGGAAGGTCAATGTTAAAAAAATGTGATTTTAAATTCGTTTTAATTTTTTAACTCCTACTACAATACAGTTAGTGATTAATATTTTCATACATTTTAATTTAATATAATTTAACGATGATAAACCTTGAGATTAATATGAAAAAATACCCCTGGGAAGGATCAGATCATATGACTGATGTAGAGGCGTAGCCAATTAAAGATATAGCTAAATAAACTGACAAAATAAGTTTAAACTGGTAACCGTTAGCTCTAAATGAAACCCGATTTAAATAGGTAAATTAAAACTAAAAATCGCGAGGTGATATGTTTTAATATCCAAATAATCGATTTTTTTTTTCATTTTCTTTCTACAAAATATAATTAAGCATCTCTATTAGCCAGATGGTTTTCTACCTTCTCATGATCTGACGCAATTATTATTGTCTATTTAGTAAATTTTAGAGAGTTTTTTCGAGATGTTTTATATATTTCTGACCTTATATCTATTTTTCGCATTAGTATAATTCCTTCCTACACAGATTTAGAATTGTCACCTTTTGTTTTCTTCTATTTTTATTATCTTTTACATTTGGATTTTATTCATAAGTTAAGAACTATGTCCTTGATATTTTCAGTTTCTTATTTAAATTTCAGAAATATGGAAAATAAAAATATTTTTAAAGCCATAACCCAGTTGATATATTCATTTTTTATGAATATTGTCATAGTAAAAAAAAATTGTATATTTGCTTTTTCTAAAATTTATTGAATTTAATAAAGGAGATCTAAATTTGGGCTACTACCTTTTTACCATATTTCAATAAATAGAAAAATAATTTTCATAAAATTTTCACTAATCAAATTTTAGAACTTTTCTCATCTCTTCCAATGCTTCAATTGCTATTTTGTATTTGGGCTAATAAAAACTAGAGGAGAAGGTGGCAAAAATTGAATTTTATTTATTTCAATAAACTGCAAATTTCATAGGGCCTATCCGATAAAGAAAATGCAAGTAGACCTTTTTCAAATAATTATTTTGAAATAACAGATAAGATTCCTTTTTAATTTTTCATAATATATTAATAAATACATTCAGTATTTTCAAATATAACAAAGATTAACAAGAAATAAAATTAAACACACTCATATGGGAGTACCTATATGTAAGGCATGTATGTGATTTTTTTTTCTTTTAATGACCTTCATCAGCTGGAACAAAGCGTTTACTCATCAGAGGTTCAATATTTGATCGGTTAAATGTTGTACTAAACCTAAGAGGAAGGAAAGAGAAAGAGTGAGTTCAACACGTCACAACAACCCACACAAACACATATATATATACAAACACACGGATAGTTAAAGGGAGAGGCAGTAAACGCGCATTTTATGCAAACTTAAATCCGCAAACAGCCAACAACGAACAAAAAAATTGATACCAGGCAGGCAGGCTCTGTCGCCTAAAAATTAATGATAAATTTGGGAGATTTTTATCATCAAGGACGGATTGATCCTATGAATGGATTCACAAAACCACATTGGACAAAAGAATAAAAGAGAAATCAGATAAAAGATTTTAATTCTGGCTGAATGATGTAAATGAATTATTTGGGATTTAATTTTGAGTGTTTAATTCTCGCTTTGTTGATGTGACAAAGGATTATGCGTTTGTTTTTGTGGTGCAAATGACCAATTTAATGGAATTTTTCTCCTAGTATCACAGTATTTTAAATCTCCTTGAATTCACAAATTAATCATGCTTCGTGCCCTATGTGCTTTGGTTATTTGCGTTGTCTACTTTATTGCAATCAAAAACGAACGAATATATGTTTAGTACCCCTGAGTAGAGACACGGCTTGTTTTATGATCCAAGAGCCAAGAGTTTTTCTCCCTAATTTATTTATTCTCTTATCAGATTAGTTACTTAGTATTTTATAGGGTACACCCTTTATTTGGGCCAAATCAGGTCCTTCCCAATTTTACTAAGTATTGCTACTATAAACATTATTAAGAAAAATTTTCATTTTTTTTTTCTAAATGTTTTTAAGTAAAACGAAATTGTAATACCTTATTCTTATTCATTTTAATTAATTAACCTTCTTTAATAATTAATTAATAATAATTTAATTTTTTTATTATAAGAATGCATCTCAATATCATAATGATATAAAGAAGATTTAATTGAGGTGTATAGCTGATAATACGATTTATTTAAGGGTCAGGAAATCTCCAATGAGCAACGCAGCTAGTTGTTTTTTCAATTTTATTTATAAAGCCAACGTTTCGGTCGCATATAGGACCATCATCAGGAGCATTGCCATTATTATTACTCCTCTTGGTCATATTGGCCAAAGAAATTATTAATAATACAATAAGTTCAGTGACCAAATTATTATATACAGTGTGTTATTACGAACTGAGAGTGACTTTATAAATAAAAATTGGAAAAACAACTAGCTGCGTTGCTCATTGGAGATTTCCTGACTCTTAAAGAAATAATGAAGGTTAATTAATTAAAATGAATAAGAATAAGGTACTACAATTTCGTATTACTTAAAATCTATTAAAATAATTTTTCTTCTTTTTTATTTTAATTAAAAAGTGAAGTTTCGGTCACATTTCAATGACATTACTATAAGTAAGATGTGGGTATGAGTTAAAAAAATACAAACCAGATGACCTCAATCAGGGTCACAATGTTCACACTTTTAGCTGTAGGCCTTTTTTAATGCAATCATAAAAGATTATTAAAAAAATTATATTTCGATTTCACAAATTTAATAGCTAGCCATTTATAAGTTAATTTAAATATACTTTTTTCTATTTAAGAGAAAAATAGTTTTATCTATTAAATTATAGCCTATCAAGCATAAATATCAATATATATATATATATATAAACGGCGCTATAAAATAGAAATCGTCTTTTACAGATCAACACATACGTATCTCATTTTTTTTTTATAAAACTTTAATAGATTTAAATTATTTATGAAATTATCTATAGCATTAAATTCTTGACATTTCGGTGATTTACATCATTCTAATGACTATTATCAAGTAATTACCAGGAAAGATAATCCCTACAGGAATCAATTGAAATTCAAGGCTAAATTAAAAAAACAAACAAAAAAAAATTGCACATTTAGTTTATTTATGTCTTTTTATGGATTTCGACTTTTTTACATCTTTAAATTGGTGTACTTTCTGTGTAACAGTAAACCGTTATTCTAAATTGAAATTTTATAATAAAAATTAGATTAAACCTATTTATACACTAGAGATAGAAGGGCTCTTGGGAAAGTGCAGTTACTTTCATTCATATTTATTTTCTATAAAGAATTGCTTCCATCAATCCTAAATATCGGAAATGCCAATATCAAAAAAATTGTTTACTAGAGAGAGAAAATATCAATAGTTTCCATTTTATTGAGACAAATTATCTATAATTATCATAAAACATTTTATATTAAGAACATATTTTTAATTAATATTTTTTAAATTTATAAAAAAAAGCCCCTGGGCTCATATTGCAGAGAAAGAGTAAAGATCTCGCCTCTTGTGCGAGTGGCCAGCGGTTCGTTTACCTTTCCGAATGATTTAATTGTTTTAAATTATATTGGCTACTTATTAATTTAGAAAAATAGGAATCTAAAAGGCTTCAAATGACTTTAGAAA
>JAKCPI010014891.1:0-17267 GCA_023213315.1 Euborellia annulipes | reverse complement strand
TGTAGATAGATGATGAACGACAAATGACAATGCTGAAGGTATTTTCAGGCCAGATTTTATTCCACTATTCAGTCGACGTTTCGGGGGGGGGGGGGGCTCAAGTCCTGATGAAGGGAGGCGTTGAGTCCCCCGAAACGAGGAATAAAATCTGGCCTGAAAATACCTCCAGCATTGTTATTGTTCATCATAGATGTAATTAGTTTGAATAAGAAAAATGTAAAAAATCTGGTGTGATGGACGCAACAGCAATTGAAAATGGGTTCTGTGCTTGTCACACCAGATTTTTTGTGTCAACATATTTCCAACTGTACGGTAAAATTGAATTATTTATAAACAATTTCAAAGTTTAAGCCTACTTCAGGGCCGAAGGCGAGAATAAATGAAATTTTAATTTCAAAATTAAAATTGTCATTTTTCATTCAAAATTCATAAATTTCATTTATTCTCGCCTCCGACCCTGAAAAAGGCCGAAACGTCACAATAATTTTGGCTGCATATGACTAGGAATTTTTTTTTTTTGACTCCGCTTTAAATTTATATTTTTTAGCATTAAAAATTTTTGTTTTTGTATTATTTTACAAATTGATGGAGAGGGGGGAGGGGAGGCGTCATATGATTAAATATTTTTAAGGGAGGCGTTATAACAAAGTTTAAAAACTGATTTAAACCATGTTGATAAAATCTGAGATGAAATGTCGGGTCTGTTCCTTTATGTGTTCGGTCTAAAGCTTTATAAAAATATTTTTTTTGAATTCACAAAGCATAAGCTTAAACCTGCCTTTGCTATCAAATATTAACATTTTGAGAAAAAAGACTTTTAATTGGAAGTGTTTTTTTTTTATTCTTAGGGGACGGAGGCACGAAAGACTTTACGACCTTTGTAAGTGTACTTGTCCCCTCTTTCTTTTATTTCTTTAATATCTTGCTTTTTAAGTTTATCTTATTTATAAAGTTTTGTTGTTGTGTTGTATTTTAAGGTCCTGAGGATGGGTGACGTTTAGTCCCCGAAACGTAGACATTGGTAATAAATAATTTTGGGCCGAATTAAGTCTATTTTCTACCTGTAAATTAGACGGCCTTCCTCCATACGATTATAATATAAAATTGGTTAAATAGAAAAACACTTGTTGATATAGGAAAATTTAAAAAATTAAATTAAAACACTAGGTTATAAGCGTGAATGCTGAGATAGTTCAAGTATTTATACCAATAAACAAATTTAAACCTATCACGAAGTGTTTTTCTAATTATTTATTAATTTTATATTGATTAATTATTTATCAAGCATCAGCTCTAAATCCCATTTACCGGTTGGTTTCTTGTCAATTTCTTAAATAAATTTCGAAATGTTGATGATCAATTCAAACAAATGTATTATTTAGTTTTGGGCCTAGTCACAAAATAAAATTATCAATATTACAAGTCGCAAACTGAGATAATAGAATAAAATTGACAATTGACCAGCAGGCATTGTATTTCAGATATTATCTTCTCATCTTCTCTCCAGTTTACTAATAATATAAATGTCCCAAAATAGGAAAAAAATTTTAAAATAATAATTTGATAAGAGCAATAAAATTTTAAACGAGCTTTTAGGGGGCTAATAATAAAAAAATAAAAGCAATAAGATAGGAATTCGGAAGAAACAAAATAGCAAACGTTTTTACGAACCACCTTCTGTTAAATTTGTGCAAATATTATTATTTTAATTAAATATGGTCCATTTATTATAAAAGTTTCAAGTCAATTTCCTTCTTTTGTGTAAATAGATTCTTACAATTAAACATTCTGAGAATTTCAAAGCCTACAAGATCCCATGACAAGGGCAAAGAGTAAATTTAATAAAGAGCCGGACGCTGGCGCCATCCTGGCGGTGATTCGGATCAACTAATTAACCTTTATTATTAATTCTATTTACACGTATAATATACTTGTATTTTTATAATAAATGGTCCAGATAAATAAATAATTTTAATTTTACTCACTATTTAATGGGAAGAGATGAAATGAAGGGGTTGTCTTGATATATACACAAACACACACAAACACTAGCACAATGTTAACACTACACAGTCTCAAAAAGAACTAATAAAGGAGATGTGGACCAGACTGAAATACCGCTTGTTGAGTGACGTAACAATTTTCTCGGCTTCTGATTGGTCAAAGCCTTTCTTGTTGTTAGCTAACCCGCCAAGGCATCAAGGGATCCCGCCAATATTAATCATTAATAATTCTTTATAACTATTAAAAGAAAAAAAAATTAAATTTTCAATTCATTCATTTTTTGATGGAATATAAAAAAAATATTTTTATTCGATATGGCAATTTGAATATACGTATATGATTATTTATCATGACAAACTTTGATGACATCTCGTTAATTATTTCAATAACCTATTTCTAAACAATCGAGACGGGTTTGGAGAATGACGTCATCCATTGTTTGTCAGAAACAATTGAAGAAAATAAATATATTTTTATATTCCACAAATTATTAAAGCATTAAAATAATTTTTAGTAGACTATAAGTTGAAAAATCTGGTGTGACTGGTCGCACAGCACACAACTTTCTCTTACTTTCAGTAATCGAAAGTTGTGTTCTGGGCTTGTCACACCAGAATAATACTTTCTTTATTGACTGACATTATTTCATTAAACTTTGGCTACCAACTCTCTATTTCCTATTTATTTGATTAAGAAAATTTTATGCCGTCTTTAATAAATCCTGGATGGTACGCCGAGAAATTTAGGCGTCTTCTTTATATTAATGTTTTTTTTGTTTTGAAAGTAATTATTTATTATTAAAGTTTTGTCATTCCTCTTTAATCTCTATTCAAACTATTAATAGAAAGGAATAAGTCAATTTTTTGCCTGTCCTAGTTGAGATTGGTAAAAATAATTTATCCATCTCTTTCTTTTAAAAAAAAATTCTTATCTAAACATTCCTTTAAACTTTAGTAAAAGTCAGCATAAGCGAAACAAAAAACAAAAAAAAAAAGCATTAATGTGATTTAATGATCATAAATCTTGTTAGTTAACTCCTTTACAAGTGGAATCAGAATAACATTGATAAACTTCTTTAGGAAATCTATTAATATAATATATAACTCGGGGGGGAAGTCGCAAGTTTGTCGATAGTACTTTTATGCGTCGATATATGGAAATACTGAGCTACTTGTTTGAAGAGTCTGGTCCGACATTCGGTGTGGCTTGTGAATTTATCTGAATTAATCATCTTTATTGGGCGTTTTTTGTTTTTGGATCTCGAAAAAATTTCTTCAGATTTCTTGTAAAAAATTAATTTATTAAGAAATGTCAAAAAAAATAAGGGCGCTTACGTCTGTATCGAGGCTTTTTTTGTGCTTGGGGCGGGGGGGGGGGAGGGCGAGCGCCCAACCTGGATACACTACTGCCTATAACATTTTTAAAAAATATCACATCTTAAAAGAAGTAGAATCTAAGGAAAAATAAATATATCTAATTCTTTTAACAATAAAATGTGGTATATTTTACTATAAGAATAAAAATGAAGAGGTTTTCTGCATTAGAAAAAAAAAAAAACAAAGCTATTTATCCCAAGATCAACAAACTCATCCTAACTGATGCAACCGACCCTCCAATCTGGTTCACCCATAACCAGCCGAAAGATGTGGGTGGGTTCAAGGGCGTACCCAGGGTCAAATCTAGAGGGGGGCAGATCATGGCCGTCCAGATTGTGGCATAGCTTTTTCATATATAAATACAGGGGAAAAGCCTTCGAATTAAAGGCATATAAACCCTCGAGTCCTAAGGAGTCCCCGTCGCTATCGCCCTACCTAATTTTGTTTCATTTCATCACTTTATAAGGATTTAATTTTTTTTTTCCTTGCTTCTAGGGGGGGGGGGGCAGGGCCGCAGACAGGGGGGGGGCAGGGGGAATATATCCCCGGGCCCGGGCCCTTTGCGCTCCAACCTTAAAATTCTAATAAAAAATAATTTCCATGGTTAAAATTTCAATAAAAAAAATCATTTTCTTGAAATTTTTTCCTGAAGGGGCCCAGGCCCTTTAAGGGCTTAAAATTTCAATAAAAAAAAAATCATTTTCTTGAAATTTTTTCCTGAAGGGGCCCGGGCCCTTTAAGCGCTTAAAATTTCAATAAAAAAAAAAATCATTTTCTTGAAATTTTTTCCTGAAGGGGCCCGGGCCCTTTAAGCGCTTAAAATTTCAAAAAAAAATCATTTTCTTGAAAATGAGGGGCCCGGGCCCTTTAAGCTCAAAGCAAGTTTGATAATATTTTCTCTCAGGATAGCTAATAACGCAGATTTCAGTCTCTATTTTTCAAAAAATTTTCCATACCCCCAGACCCCCCGGAAGTCCTCTGTCAAGGTCTGGCCTGAATAAATTATGGTAACCCTATGTTTAGGAAATTTTGAAATAACTTTTTTATTTAAATAAATATTGTAAGCTATAACTGTTTCAAAAATTGTGTAAAAAATTGTTGGCACAATAGCTTTTTACATACTAAAAAAACTAAGAGTGGGGGGGGGGGGCCCGTATTATTATGTAGCCCCGGGGCCCGTCAAGTCTGTCTGCGGCCCTGGGGGGGACAGCTGTCCCCCTGCCCCTCGCTGGGTACGCCCATGGGTGGGTTGAGGGAGCTGTTAAACAGCATTTTCTCATAAGAGACAGACGCCTCTTCAAATCAATTTTATTTAATTTGAGATGGTGGGTGCTTTTATTTAAATATTGATTTTTTTTATTTTCATTTTTTGCTTTTTACATTCAAGTTATTGTAGATATAAAAAAATAATTAATTTTTTTTTTTATTTAAAACGATTACTGAAATATTATAAACAATTTTTAGAATTAATTAATTTTTATATTGTTTTATATTATTTCTAATTTTGTTGTTGCTATCATCTCTCAGAATAAAACATTTTGTTGATGAATTTCATTTGATGTCACATCTCGTGTTACGTCCCAGGGGGATGCCTAACTTAAAAAAATCTGGTGTGACAAGCACCAGATTTTTTGTATCGACATATATTTAGTTCCCGACAGTACATTGGAATTTCAAGATGTAAAATTTATAAGTATATGAAAATATTTATATTTTGTTGCCATTGCAACCATTTCTCCTATCTTTTCTATGGAGTACAAGAGTAAAGTGGTCTACGGAAGATTTAAATGGCAAAATGATTCAGCTGTCAGTTTCAATTGTCAAACTGCGCACGTTTCTGCGCATAATTGGCCCCAAAAATGTAAAATGTCTCCCTGTATGACAGATTTTATTTTCAAGCTAGAAATTCAGGCCATTTTTTCCAAGACATTTTTATGGAGCCAGAAAGGGCTTGAAAAATGTCCTCGTGTACGACGGGCTTTAAAGATAATTAAATTAGTAATCATTGCGTTAAAGAATAATTAATTTTTTGCCTTTCACACACTTTTTTCTCATTCACACTCACACTCACACACACATTCACACAGTCTTTTCGGCAACTTAGGCCATTTAAGACTTTAGACTATATCCGTTATTTATTATTATACATATATGGGGTCCAGGCATTCTTATATAAGCCATTTGGTATCCAAATGCCTTATATAAAATCATCGGACTGCCTGGGGTCCGAACCCGCGACTTTTGGTATACGAGGTTAGCACGCTAACCTCTACGCCAAGCCCCGAGGGCTTTTTTGCCTTTAATTAATTAGCTGGAATCTTTCAAATGAAATGGAATAAAATGCTTGTTTCCCTACGGGCAGAACTAACGCCATCTCTTGCCTCCTAGAGTAACCAGCTTCTGAATCGACTATTAACAGTTTTTCGAGACTCGCAATCATCGGACTCTGTGGGATCCGAACACGCGATCCTTAATATAGAAGCTCGCCAGTCCACCAAGCTCGAGGGCTAACAGAAATTTAATCTTGGTAATCCGGATACTCCGGCGTGTTGAAAAGCCACTTTTTCGGGATGCCACCACCCGCTTTGCTAAAATCCAAGTTCTTTTATCTCGTTTTCGAATTTTTAATATTGTTACGAAGTCACGCGAAATTGTCGATATGGCAACCCTGTTGTCAAAGGACAGTTTGTTTATATAATTTTTGTTTTGTATATGTTTTTCAGTTTTTCCTAATAAAAGCTTGTCTTTTTGTTATCTTGTGCAATTCCTGTTTTGCTATTTCCGATCTGTCTCATATATGTAACATTTGGTGTCAGAAGTGGGATAACTTTGAAAAGGAACATGGCACAACTAAAAGAAATTCTTAATTTTTTAAAAAATCTGAAAAGAAAACAAGAGGAAATTTCTATCAAGCTCGAAAGGAGTATTGTTGAGGATTATGATCCCGTCGATGGAAAGTGCCTCAAAGGAGCCTTAAAGAAAACTGGAATGACTGGTCATGGAGATCCAAGAGGATGTGAATTGGGTCTTCTGGGAGGCAGTAGTCGCGAAGATGAATTTGGTGGTCGTGGTGGTCCAGGAGGATCTGAATGCTGCGGTCTTGGCGAGGGTAGTCGTGAAGGTGAAATTGGTGGTTCAGGAGGATCTGTTAATGAAGAGGATTGCGGAGGCAACAAGGTGAGCGGAAAACCAGGAGAATCTGGCGATGGAGAGGGCGGCGGCGGGCGCGAGAGTCCCTTGGCGATGAAGCAGGTTGTTGTGAATGTACGAGATGAAGAGGAACGGGAGATGAAAGGGATCGTAATGGTGGAAGGTACAGAGGAAGCGGCGATTGGAGCGGATGCGTCGATGATGTCTGAAATAGAAGGTTCGGAGCAGGTGCTGATTGAAGCTGATGTAACTGAGGTGACGACTAGAATGGATACTGCAGAGGGGTTGGCAGATGAGATGAACATGAAGATAGCGGCGTCGAGTGAAACAGAGATGATGGTCGATATGGTCATGATGACATTGGCTTTGACTAAGAAGATAACCAGGGCGATTACAATCTCATCTTTTTTGGCTTATAGGGAAGAAATGAGAACCACTGCCGAGAAGAAGATGAATATGATGGGAAATGTAAACTCAACTGGCTTTAGAGGCGTAGATGAAGTATGTGTTAAAAATCCTGGACGTATGATAGGGAAATCTCCAAATCTACTTGGCCTATGGGAAGGTCCTGGGCCGCCTTGGGAGAGATATTTAGACAGTTCAGAACGAACTGTCTTAAGAAGGGGGTAGTGTTACGAAGTCACGCGAAATTGTCGATATGGCAACCCTGTTGTCAAAGGACAGTTTGTTTATATAATTTTTGTTTTGTATATGTTTTTCAGTTTTTCCTAATAAAAGCTTGTCTTTTTGTTATCTTGTGCAATTCCTGTTTTGCTATTTCCGCATCTGTCTCATATATGTAACAATATTTTTATTTAATAGTTTTGTATACATTTCAAAATTTATTTTAACTCTAAATTGATTTTCTTCTGACATTTTAGGATATTAAATTATGAATTTTATGCCCGCGTGATGATGAGTAAGGTAAAGAATAACTTATCTTCATTGAAAAGTTTTTTTTTTTTTTTTTTTATTGTGTAAATATTTTTCTTGCTGCTTGCTGAATTTTCAAAGCTTAATTGAGACATTATTTAAGAAATAAAGGAAACGCCCTGATTCTCTAAAAGAGTGTTTTTGCTTTGGCTTTTATAAAATATATATCCATTAAAAGTCGCCTAAAAAAATAATCCCCTCTCCCTCCCCCTCCTTGATTTATTCAATTTATAGGTAAAAGGAGGTGGGGAGCAGCTGTTAGGATATTAGAGAGACGCCTAATTTTTAATCCAAATCTGCCGACGTTTCCGAGTTCAAAACGGCTCTTGTTTCAGGTCAATGATCCACTTGGTCGTAAACAATCTTCGTAATTTAAGATACGCGTGCGGAGCGGCTTCGCCTTCCTGGACCCCATGCAGCTGGCTCGGGCCCGCCTGCGCCGGACACTCGCCTTTTCTTCTTTTTATCTTATAAAAAACACATTTTTTTCCCATTCATACTCACATTCACACAGTCTTTTCGGCAACTTAGGCCATATAAGACTTTTTACGATAACCGTTATTATGAAAATATATATATTGGGGTCCAGGCATTCTTATTTAAGTCATTTGACCAAATGACTTAAATAAAATAATCGGACTCTCAGGGGTCCGAACCCTCGACCCATGGTTTACAAGGCAGGCGCGCTACCAACTACGCCAAGCCCGAGGGCACATTTAATTATGAAAAGAAAATTATTATTATTCCATTCCAATCCAGTGCCTGCTTGAGGATTTGTTTACATTCATGGAATATACAAATGAAAAGAATACATAAATATTTCTCAATACATTTCCTATGGGAGAAATCGTAACTTTAAGAATTAATAACTCAAAAAGTTATAGGAATTTCGGGGTGAAAATAATTTTCCTGTAATCCCGAGAAGGTCCTCTTTAAGCATAAAAAATTTCACTTCGAAATTTCAACGGAAAGTTGCCTAAATAGAGCGTGACAGACAGACAGATAGACCGACATTAGCGAATTATAAATATAGACTAGCCGCGCCGCCCGCCTTCGGCGGGCTTCGTGTCTAGCCAAGGGGGGCTTCGCCCCCCTAGACCCCCACCAGCTGGCTCGGGCCCGCCTGCGGCGGACCCTCGCCTTTCTTAATGAGAAACTGTCTGGCGTCTAGACCGGGGCTACGCCCCCCCTGACCCCCCATCAGCTGGCTCGGGCTTGCCTGCGGCCTTTTCTTAATTATGAGAAGACTACGTATTCCAATCCAGTGCCTGCTTGAGGATTTGTTTACATTCAAAGAATACACAACTGCAAAGAATACTTAAATATTTCTCTATACATTTCCTATGGGAGAAATCGTAAATTAAAGAATTAATAACTCAAAAAGTTATAGGAATTTCGGGACCCGAGTATTTTTCCGGGACTCTCTATAATGTCCTCTACAAGACTGCAAAATTTTTTTTCAAAATTCCAACGGGAAGTTGGTCAAACAGAGCGTGACAGACGGACGGACGGACAGACAGACGGACACTCCGCAATTATTATATATAGATTCTCTAAATTAGAGGTAGGCCAAAGGCGGGCGTCGCGGCTAGTTGTAGTTGACAAACAAAAATGATATATAATCTAATCAAACTTTAATGTTAATTTTCTCAAATATCGCTACCTGGCGCTTGACACACAATTGCGTAACAGGGTCCATATATTTAATTAAAAGTATTCGTAGCCACTCGAAAAAAAAAAAAAAACTGATCTTGATGTTTATATACAAAATTCCTTCTTTTATTTTTTGATAGCTAATTTATTTGTTGATTTATCCGCAAAGAATGTGACAAGTTCTTTGATAGGTGAGAGTCGGGAGGGCGCAGGGTGGCAGGGACTGACTGACTGCGTCGTCGAGTATGCCCCTGTTATCTATACTTAAGCGCAGGCCCGTCATCTGCAAGCACCAGTCGGCCGTCCATCGTGGTCTCCTCCTCATCTCCCCGAGAGGGAATAATCATGTATATTTCGGGATTACGATTAATGGCGATTACTTAAAAAAAAAAAAAAAAAACATCACAACGGAGATGATGCAGTGTCGTAGCACCGTTTTTTGGATACTCGCTAGTCTCTCTCTGGTCACAATAGTGCTTGCAGTTTTTTTTGTCATTATACGACAACATCTGGGTAAGCATGACCGATTTATTATTATTAGCACTTTCGCAACATAATAGAATAACAAAAAAAAAAATATATGAATAAATCAAATTGATGGCTTCTTGAATGAAAAAAAAAAAAATAACATTAAAGAGGCCACGTGGCCGCCTGATAAGAAAATTCTAAAAAAGAAAATTATTATTACTACTATTCCAATCCAGTGCCTGCTTGAGGATTTGTTTATATTCATGGAATACAAAAAAATCCAAAGAATACATAAATATTTCTCTATACATTTCCTATGGGAGAAATCGTAACTTTAGGAATTAATAACTCAAAAAATTGTAGGAATTTCGGGATCCGAGTATTTTTCCTGAACTCTCCAAAACGTCCTCTATAAGAAGACAACAAAGAACCAGACAAACGGAAGGACAGACATACAGACACTCCGCTATTAGTATATATAGATTATTTAAGTATTGGAAAAAAAGGGGAAAAAAAATATAAATAATTTATAATTTTTTTTTTTTTTTTAAATTTGTTTAAGGCCTTTTTCGGCATCTAAGCCCGGGAAAAAAAAAATTTTCTTCTCGCATGGGACAGGAAACGAACCCGAAACCCCCAAGCCACTAGAAGCTAATGTCTTCTCTCTGAGCCATGGGTCACGGGCTAATTTATAATTTGAATACAAATATTACTGACAAAATTAAAAAAAGAAAAAAACCGAATTCGGTTTTTCAGGAAAAACTCGGTTTCTCGGTTTTGGAAAATTAGCCAAAAAACCGGTTTCCGCTTCCACAGGGGTGCAAGCCTTCGTTCGCCACTTGCCAAAAAATACGGCTTTAAAGGACTCTGTCCATCCCATGTGTGATTTAAATAATAGTCTATATTGTTCACCGAACTCTTTTTCTTCGGATATTAATACCCAGTTGGGGAACCCCTCTTATAACACATAAGACGAAAGGAAAATAAACAGCTTAGAACTAATAAGATGCGCATAGGGGCCGGCGAGGGGCTTTCAACTTGCACTCTAAATCTTTTCAACTTTTAATTAAAATATCTATATATTTCTAATGTAGATATCATCAAAGACAATATGGAAGAAAGGCGATGAAATCAAAAGAAATTTGTTTTCGGTCCGAATTATTTTATTTTCCTTTGTCGAAGTTTCATACTAGTAAGTTTTTCAGTTTTTTTTCGATTTTCTCAAAATTCGTTCCATCGATTTTTTTTTCAATTCAAAAATCAATTATTTTTTAGATGCTCTTTAAAATGTATATTCTCATTTTGCCATTGAAATCTTCTGAAGTCCACTTTACTCTTGTATACTTCACAGGAAAGATAGGAGAAATGGTTGCCATGGTAACAAAATATAAATATTTTCCCATACTTATAAATTTTACATCTGAATTCATATGTTCCGTACTGTAGAAACTAAATATATGTCGACACAAAAAAACTGGTGTGACAAGCACAGAACACAACTTTCGATTACCGAAGGTAAGAGAAAGTTGTGTGCTAATGCGACATAGGGTTAGTAGTTTCGGAGGCTGAAACGATTTTCGATTTTTAAAATCGAAACCAAATAATCGATTTTTGCCTATCGATTTCTTTTTTACTTTTCGCTATGCCCATAAGTTGATTTTAAGGTTCTGCTTACGATTTTCAAGCGGTTATTAGAACAACAAAAAAAAAAAAATAGAACGTTGCATTACTGATGCCCAAATCCTTTACAGATCAACACATTGTATATGGTATAACATATTTAGTCTATAACTTAAGTTTTAACGTTATAGCGTAAGTTTTAACGTTATAGCGTAAGTTTTAACAAACCAAGAGAATCAAACATCAGCTTCTATATTTCTTAAAAAATCTGGTGGGACTCGTCGGAGAGCACAACTTTCTCTTATCTTCAGTAAGCGAAAGTTGTGATCTGTGCTTGTCACACCAGATATTAGTGTCGACATACATTTAGGTTCCGACAGTAAATAAAACAATTGAATTCAAGATTTTTTTTTTTAAACACACTTTTTTCTCATTCACATTCACATTCGCACAGTCTTTTCGGCAACTCAGACCATATAAGACTTTTACGATATCCGTTATTAATTAATATACTCGTACATATTAGGGGTCCAGGCATTTTTATTTAAGCCATTTGCTAATCCTCTTTCTTGGAAAATCGAAAATCGGCCGTCAAAAATCGATTTTTTCAAAACACTGAATCGATTTCGATTTTAATCGAAAATCGACGATCAAAATCGATAAAAATTGAAATCGATTCGGCCAACCCTAGTGCGACAGTCACACCAGATTTTTTTGTTTTAATTGAAAGTCTTTATATAGAAGCAGATTAATTTACATAATGAATCCATAAAAGTTTAGAATATTAAAAAAAAAAAAACATATTTATTTATACATAATTAAAAATAATTTTATTATTAATATTTCACTTTGTTTCAAAAATCCATTAAAAAAAAAAAAAAACTTATTACGTCATTTTTTTTTTTTTTACCTATATGAAAATTTATTTTATTTTATGTTCTTGTCACTAATAAATTATTTTTCTTTGCAGTCATGAGTTTATTATTATTATTTTCCCTTCCATATAAAAAAAAAAAAAAAAAAACAATTGCTATTGACAAAAGTGAGACGTCAAATGGTGAGAAATCATAAAACACCTTAGCGTTTAGATCGATCGATATAGGGGACGTAAAAAAAATTTTATGATATTGGAAAATTTTAGAACCTAGTTAATGCCATTTACAAAAATGTCTCTAAGTAAATAAAGGATTAAATAGTAGCGCCAGTGTGTGAGTGTCAATATCCTCACTGGCATGAATTGATATGAAAAAATCTGGTGTAGAAAAATAATAAGAAAATTAGATTTCTAATCATCACCTCAGTGGCGTAGCGAGAAGGGGGGGGGAGGCAAGGGGGTCATGATGCCACGGGCGCTACTCACAAAGGGGCGCCAAATGGTCTGCAAAACAAAAAATTGCTGGATAATTTTTATTTTTTTTATTATAATTGATTTCTGGAAAATATATTTTTAATGTAGTGTCAGTGTAATATAAAAATTCTCGTCGAAAACAAACTCCCCGAAAAAAAATGGCCGAAAATCCGAAAAATTCCAAAATAAAATATTTAAAAAATCTGGTGTGACTGTCGCACAGCAGACAACTTGCTCTTACCAAAGGTACTGTACTGTGCTTGTCACGCCAGATTTTTTGTGTTGTTATAGGCCATACGTATATATAGACTTAAATAAAATCATCCGAACCCCTGTCCCTTGGTTTAGAAGGCCAGCACTCTAGCCACTAGACCAAGCCCGAGGGCCCGAGCCCTGCTTATAAATTTCATTACAACTTCTAATATATCGACGTATGTCAACACAAAAAATCTGATGGGACAGTCACACCAGATTTTTAAAAATATTTTATTTTGCAACTTTTCGGATTTCCGGCGAGTTATACCGCCCCCCCAAAATAATTTGGTATATTTTACATGAATTTTATTTGAGTTTCGCGCATCCACACCCGAGTTATTTCTGTAAATTACAGTTATTTATAAGATTTTTGTAAATAACTGCAAAATCCGTGTAAATAACCCAACTCTGCCCAGGGCTCAGGCAAAAACGGAAAAATTTAGATAAAAAAAAAATTTATTGAAAATTTAGCCCTCGGGGTTTAGAGAGATATACGGTATTTTAAAAATATTTTTGTGTGTGGGAGGAGGGGGATATTTTAAAAATGAGTTCGCCCCCCCCCACACCCCAAGAAAAATTCTCTTGTACAAAATGTATATAGGCCCTCTCTTCTAGAGACGCCCCACGCCCCCAACTGTTTCGGTACGCCCCCATGGGGGTGCCTAACTTAAATATATAATACCAATTCTTTCTCTCTATATATAGAGGTAAGAGAAAGTAAAAATGTCAAGAAACAATGTCCAGAAATTAAAGCAAACTTCATTAGGGGATTTGTTGGTGTTTCGACAGCGAAGTCTAGTCATTTAAAATTTAAAAAAAAAAAAAAAAAAAAACCTTTTTGGTCACAATCTGTTTTCGTCAATTCATCTCAATGACACTTTTCTTTTCCATACGCGCGCACCTGTGGGATTTGACAAACTATTCTCGCTCGAAAGAACATGTATATATAGAATTTCCAACTTATTACCATATAGATGACATCAAAAAAAAAAACAATCTATCCCTGGAGAAATGGGTCAATTCAAGTTATATTATAAATAAAAGGGATTGTGAAAGATATATACATCCATGATTAGATAAATAAAAATGAAAAACTTATTTAAATTAGTAAATATAATCATATATTAAAATTCGGATTTGAAAATCTGCCACCCCCCCCTTCCTTATCACAAACAATTGAGCGCTTGACAACGGGGTTTATCAATCAAACTGCCATAAGATCTGTGGCTTGTGCTAAGGGCCAGAAGTTCGCATCCCGGCTCATGCTACAAAAAATTTATTCCAATTGAATTGGCTACCATTTAAGGGGGCTCGGGAGTGAAGGTGTTACGCGTGTTTTTCCAGATAAGATGGCGTAGTGTGTCATAAAAAGTATGCCCAAAAAATCAAGTAATTCAAAAATTTGCCAAGAGATGTCAGAATGGTAGCTAATAATATTTAATGCATTTGGTTGATTTTCATTGATCTTTTAACAATAAATGTTATTATATATTATGTCTCTTTTATAAAAGCATAAAAATATATAAATATAGACCAAAAGTGGATCTGCTGTTAGACTAGCCTGCCATCTATTGCAAGAATGCTGAACTAATTTGACAGTTGGTTTTTAAATAAATCATCTAAGCTTATTTTAAAAATTTCTTAATTAATATGTGATTAATAATAACAATAAATTCATTTTTAAATTAAAAAAAAAAATTAAAGATTATTGGGACAGATTGTTTTTTTTGTATTTGCTTGATAACAAAAAAATTAATTACGATAATTTTTTTTAATAAGTCATTAAAACAATTATAGCTCGATGTCCAAATAATCTCTTATGAATTTAATTCATTTAAAAAAAATCTGGTGTGAATGGTCGCACAGCACACAACTTTCTCTTACCTTCGGTAATCGAAAGTTGTGTACTGTGCTTGTCTCACCAGATTTTTTGTGTCGACATCTATTTTGTTCCCGACAGTACATTCGATTTTCAAGACGTAAAATTTATAAGTATAGCAAAATATTTATATTTTTTTACCATGGCAACCATTTCTCCTATCTTTTCTATGGAGTACAAGAGTAAAGTGGTCTTCAGAAGATTTCAATCACAAAATGAGAATATACATTTTAAAGAGAATCTAAAAAGTAATTGATTTTTGATTTAAAAAAAAATCGTTGGAGCAAATTTAGAGAAAATCGAAAAAACCTGAAAAACCACATCAGTAAAGTACAAGTACTCTTTGGTCGATTTTGTTCAAAAGCTTCGTGTCACGTCCCATGGGGGTGCCTAACTTAAATATAAAATTTCAACTTCCTAGCTCTTTTCGTTCTTGAGATATTTTGTTCACAGACACGACAGTCTATGTCGCGAAAACCACTTTTTTGGATTCAGGGGACCTCAAAACGTGTATATCCATCAAAATCTCGTCATCGAATTTTTGACATGAATCCAATACTTTCTCTCTTTATATATTAACATATATAGAGGTAAGAGAAAGTAAAAACTAAATTTTTTGTCTAGACTTTGGGTTTTCTTTTTTACCGCAGCTTATTAAAAATTGGAATAAAATTTATTTTTGTATTTGCTTTAGTTGAAATTTTTTTTTTTTTTTGGCTCAAAAGGCTTTTCCATTAAATCCCCCACAAAAAAAATGAATTTTTTCCTAATACAAAAACTTTTTTTCAATTCTGTTTTGTCTGGAAACATTGATAGCAATGGCATGAGTTTTATTTACATTTTAACTTTTGGATAAACACGATTCTGAGCCATTAAATTTGAAATACGACTTAAAAATATCGATAGGAGAAAATGTAAGATGACAAATAATAGTTGGGTAATAATAATAAAAAAAAAAAAATTACCAAGTCGTAAAGCTTTCGATTCATTCCTAACAAAAATAGATCATAAGAATAAATCAATATTTTGCATTTCAAGGAAGTCGCCGTTGAAAGTCAAATACAATTTGCTGAGTAGATAAATAAACTAATTACTTGTGTCTTTAAGGTCATTTATTTTAAATTCATTCAATCGAACACAAAAAGAAAAAAGATTTGTTGCTGTTGAACACGGGAGATGGATGTTTATGTTGGCATCTCAGGTAAGGTTAGATTTGTTTATTATAATGTAAACAAATCATCAAGTAAGCCTTGGAATGGAAAATTTGATCAAGAGCGCCTGTTTCCACTTGTATTTTCATTTTATCCTGTGATTGATTAGCTTTTGATTAAAGATTAAAGAAATTAAATACAGTCTCTATTTTTATTTTTTAATCAAAAAGTGAGGGTTTTGTATATTGTCATTAATATCCCGAGGGAATAGGGAAGGTGCAAGTTAAATAAATAAATCAATGTTACATTTGAACACGGTAAAGCAGCAGCATTCCAGCTACATTCTAGAGATCAGGGATGGTCTTTTCAGTTTTTGTTTGAAAGGGACAAAAGAAAAATATAAAGTGAACTGATTAAAGTTTCAATACATATACGGTATACGCCTACATAGATACAACTTATAGATAGTAGCCTATGTGATAGAATCGAGTAGGCCAAGAGTGGCGCATTGTTGAAATCTATTGTAGACTTTGATTGTTGTTGAAAATAAATCTATATACCGGTATAATAATAGCGGAGTGTCTGTCCGTCTGTTACGCTCTATTTGACCAACTTCCCGTTGGAATTTTGAAATGAAATTTTGCAGTCTTATAGAGGACGTTATGGAGAGTCCAGGAAAAATACTCGGTTCCTGAAATTCCTATAACTTTTTGAGTTATTAATTCCTAAAGTTACGATTTCTCCCATAGGAAATGTATAGAGAAATATTTATGTATGTTTTTTTTTATTCTATGAATGTAAACAAATCCTCAAGCAGGCACTGGATTGGAATAGTAATGAAAATTTTCTTTTCGTAATTCCACCGTAGGCGGGCCCGAGCCAGTTGATGGGGGTCCAGGGGGCGAAGCCTCCCCTGTCTAAACTTGGCCCTATTAACTGATGAGCATATGTCATCTTATCTGCAAATATAGTATTTTTATATAATTTTGTATATGTTTATATATAATAACTCTCTCTGCATCTCAATGGTGTACACCTTGTGATTACCAATAATCTCTTAAGAACTGATGATGGATTTATTTAATTAAAACCTTTATTTAAGGTTCAGAAAATCTCAAATGAGCAACGCAGCTAGTCGTTTTTTCAATTTTTATTTAAATGTAAAGGTGCATATAGGACCATCATCAGGGAGGGCTAAAATATAACAGGCAAAATCAAACATTGATCACAAATTCTTTCTAGTTGCACTAGGTGCAATGTTTGATTTTGTCTGTTATATTTTAGCCCTGATGATGGTCCTATATGCGACCGAAACATTGGCCCTGGCACTTTACATTTAAATAAAAATTGAAAAAAAGACTAGCTGCGTTGCTCATTGGAGATTTCCTGAACCTTAAATAAATCGTATTATCAACTATACACCTCAATTA
>JAKCPI010014890.1:0-30088 GCA_023213315.1 Euborellia annulipes | reverse complement strand
GAAACCACTGGTCTAAACTACTCTTCAAAAACCGGCTGGCAATAATCAAATATGGGGACTCCAAAACTCCAAAATTCGATAAATATGGGGATATTATAAATCACCGACAACATTCAGCGTGTGGTCTGCTCACAGTAAAACAGCAGCAACATTCAACATGTTTTGATGCAAGCAGACCAATTGCTGAATGTTGTCACTATTCTTTTATAATATCCACACATTGATTACTGCCAGCCTTCTCTGAAGAATGGCTAGATCCATCAGGTTGAAACGTCAGCCTGAGGGCGAAAATCTAAAAAAAAGAAAAATTTTCTGCAAACGTCTTGTTATTTCTCTGACTCCCATCACCAGAATTCTTAAAAAATATTTTAATTCACTTAGATTGTTCTTCAAGATGTTTAATAAACCTACTAGCTCTGAATCGTGTTAGTGATGAGGTCTGGATGGCATCCCAAACTTGCAAAATACTTCTCTAGAACCCTAACTCCATAATGTTTGGTTGTAAATTCAGGCTTCTGATAGCACTAACTTCTTTACGTTGTACCCCTCCCCTCCGTACCTTTCGCGAGTACCTACGAGGATAAGAGTAAAGTTCTTAAGTCATAATAATACATTCAAAGTTTGTTTGGATGTGAAGCTGTAAAGTATAGGTTCCCAGTCTACCATCGGCTTTTCCATAATACTCACTGTCATCTTTACCAAAGATTTATTATATACTTTTATTTTTAATAAACCCTAATGAGCATCTTATTTTATTTTAATAATCAAGTGCGAAATAAGAGTAAATTCAAGTCTATTACCATAGTTATGAATTATTTCCTAAACTTTATTAATTTAATATTGAAAAAGTTTGGGTCCCATGTTCTTATTTTACTTTTAAGTAAATTTAGTACGCATTGCCCCCTAAATTTGACTTTTTACATTTTTTGTACTGGTATTTGAAGTCTTTGTTCACGTCATTCCACAGAATTCTGCAGAACATTGGGAACCCCAGTACAATTGGATGAAAGTATACAGAGTCTGAGCCAGGGGTTTTTAAAAGGAAACTCAGTATTTCATTCACTTTTATACGATTCAGGTTGAGTTTTATTAACCAGACTAATGATAAATTCTCGTCTAGAGGTGTATGAAGTAAGTTACTGAATTTCTCCTAAAAGTGAAACTCATATTTTCATCCAATTCGCTTCCATTTATCAGAAAAAAAATGCGAAGTATTAAAAAAAATTAAAAGTACAACTTATATAAATGTAAATAAGTTTGATGATAAAGATAGTAAATATTGTTCTTCCAATGTGTATTTACCAAATATGTTTAAGGAAAAAATACTTAAATTATCCGTTTCTTAATGTCGCAGATTTGTTTTAGAATCTCAATATCACGTGAATTTAGGGTAGCTAGATAATTATTAACAGTACAGGAATATTACAGAAATCAATAGATTAAATTAATGACATTTCGAGGTAGTTGCTATCTCGTCTGAGTTCTAAACTAATTATGCAGATGCCTTATGTGACCACAAAGTTGCGCATATGCTCATTACGTCTAGGTAGGCTCTCTGGAATTTCATCTCTTCAACTAATTTGGAGGAATTCGGATTCAAATAAAAAGGATTGTATTTATCTTACTCCTGCTAACGTTTCGTGAGTTAGAGGTGTCGCGACCCCCATTCTCAGAATATTTATATTAACAACCTAAAATAAAATAGGACTACTATTGTTTTGTTTCTTCCCTTGTTCAATTCCTCGGAAGAAATTGAAGCCACCTTGCATTTGTTGTAGTTTCTGATATTGTTATTTTTATCAGTTAATTATAGATTTTTTTTTCTTTCACCTAACTGCCTGACTTCTGCTATTAAAATTTGTATCATTCACGACTGAAAAATTACCTGACTGAGAATTCCGGTCTCTTTTTTTTTTCTTAAGTGATTTTATTTGGTTCTTAAGAGCCCTTCGTGTTCTAATCTTATATGATCTAGAATTTAATTTCAAATTAATTATCTAGCAAAAAATTATAAAAGTCAATTTCTTCTAAGATATGATGAGTTTTTCGACTTCTTCCCTTTAAGATATTTTTTTTTTTTTTCACTAAATCTATGACATATAGTCATTGAAGTGAAATAGAGCGAAATGATTTTTATACGACTGAAAGAAGATTATTAACCCGAATTATACCGAACCTGATAAAATATTATTGATATATCTAAAAAGTTTTTGTTAGAAAAATATTATCTTTCCCGTACGGAAAAAATATGGCAAAAAATATAAGCTTAAAATGTAAGCTAGGTCATATTTTAGGTTATAAGCAAATATATAAGCAAGAATATATAACATTTTAGCGTTTTATTATAAGTTCAAACTTATAAGCCTAGGCTTATATTTTATATTATAATTCTCAGGATATAATCTTACGCTTATAATTTAAATTATAAATTTTAAAATATAATTTATGGTTATAATCTATATATAATATAACCCCTTGTCGATGGCGGGGTAATTACCCCCTCCTCCCCCCTTCTTTCTCTGCTATTTTCGCATTCTTGATTTATTTTATCTAAAACTCGTAGACATTCACTTTTATAAATTAAAATCTCGAAATTGATAAACGTTTTAAAAATTAAATGATGTTGAATTTTGCATCGTGATATATCACGATATAAAAATAAGACATAACATTATATGATAAAATGCCTTATTTGTAGAAACATAATTTTCTGAAAAAAATTGATTGATAAAAACAATAAATAAAAAAAAAATACAATGCTTTAGATAAATACCGTACATACCGGTACATACAAACATTTTTCCCAATTCATTTTTATAATATATAGATTATTTTAACGGTTAATTATTCATGAACTTAAGATTTTTTGTGAATAATATCCTTTCCAAGACTCTCCCGGAACACAGACAAAAAATTTACGCCGATATTTTAGAATTCAAAATGTAAATAAATAAAAAATCGTAAACATGGGAAAATATTTATATTTTCTTACTATGGCAACTATTTCTCCTAATTTTTATTTTTTTTCTTATTTTACCGGTTAATTATTAATAAGTACCAGGGGCGTATATAGACATTTTTTTCGGGGGGGGGGCCCGAACTCAAAAATTTTTCTGTGGAAAATTTTTTTTTTTAAGAAACTAAATTTTTTTTCACACGAAATTTTTTGCGGAACATTTTTTTCTTTTACGGAACCAAAGTTTTCCGTCCTGCGAAAAAATTTGTTGCGCTGATGTCTGTATATTCCTATATATGTATATGTGTTTGGGAAATTTCGGGGGGGGGGGGGGCCCGGGCCCCCTCGGCCTCCTCCCCCTTATATACGCCCCTGATAAGTACCCTAAGTACCCCTAAGACTCTAAAGAGTCACTGTACCATCATGAATATGTATAATGCAGTCATATTTGCGAATATAATTACAATTATAATAAAAAATTATATCTTTGGATATACTATAATATAATACAAAATATAATTTCCGAGACATATAAAAAGTTATATCTATTGGTTATAATTCAAATTATATCCGATTATAATTTTTCTTATAAGTTAATATATAAATTGAAGAATATAAGTTTCAGGTCATATTTCTGCTTATAAGTGAGAATATAAGCAATTATAAGTGCTTATATTCGCTTATATTTTAGGGCATATACTATTTCCGTACGGGTTTGTTTAAGAAAAATCCAATTTCTTATCCTTCAACATAAGCCATTAAGGACAAGTATAAAAGACAACATTGAAGTTGCCAAAAAGGTTCTTTTCTGTCAATAACCTCGTTTGATAAATAGCATTTGGCTTCTGTCGTTTGTCCTTCATAAGTTTATATGATCACCCACTTGAAGTTGTTCGTTCCTGGTTGTGGCTTAACCAATCAATACAAATCATATGCTCCAAGGCCACGACGTCAACAGATTTTTATAATATAAATGACTCATCATTCATTTCCTTTTTTTTTCATTTTCTATTGGTAATTTAATCTTTGATTTCTCGTTTGTTTTTCTTTTTAACATTTTCAGCATATTCTATAATTATTCCAACCTTGATAAAGAAAAATTTATTATTTCCTTCATGAACTTTTAATAATTTTATATTTGATAATCAAATTGAAAAGAAAAAAACTTAAAATCTTATTTTTATTTCTTCCGTCTTTACTTTCTGCGGAAAATGCCGCCATTTTTTTAAAAATAATGAGTTTAAAAGTTTTTTAAGAATCTATTCTTTCACATGGGCTCTTATCATTTTCAAATATCTTAAAGAAAAAAATTCACTCTGGACTTTGTGAGTCCGTGGATGATGACCACGATTTACTGGTTGGCACTTCTTCCATTTCTTTTATGCCAACCTTAACCACTTCCCTTTACCCATAACCCAATCAAAATAATTTCTCTTCAGTCATTAGTGTCTCAAAATAATTTAAGATGTCATTAACCCAAAATCCAGGAAAATAGTTTAAATTTAAAAAAAGAGGATTTTAAAAAAATTTCTTTAAGGTCTTTTTTCGGCATCTGAGGCCATCTAGACCCCATCCCGATTTATTTGAATTGATTGTTATCTATTTTTGATGTGAATTTCAAAAAGTGCAAGGTAATAATAGCCAAATGAAGAATAATAATAATAAATTTCTTCTGAAAATTTATAATTATTACAGAAAGTAAATAAAAAACTTTCTATTAATTCCGATATTTACAATTATTCATTATTAATCATATTATTTACTCCTAGACAATAGCACAGTGATAGAACACTCATCTCTTGTGCTAGAGATCAAGGATCCGCTTCTTATCCCAAGCATTGAAAATTTTTCTAAATTACATTGGATACCAATTTAGAAAAACAGGAATATGGCTTCAGATGGCGAAAAGACCTTAAACAAATTTAAAAAAAGTAAAAATCATAATAATTAAACTACAGATTTTTTCTTTTAAAATTGATAGTTGAGCTTGCTTGAATTCAGCGTAAATTTCTTATATTATTTTCGCCAACAAATATTGACATTTGCTTTGTTTATGAAACTGTCCATTTTTTTCCCCCTAAGAAATTCATCTATAAAGCCCTTTTATGAATACTCATCAATAATTCACAAAAACATATTTGAAGAGTTGTTGTTGACATTTTTTTTTCTTTGTTACTCTCTTGTCTTTTCTTTCTTTGCATCTGCTTTTCATTCCATTTCAATTCTGTCATTTGTTTAGTTGATTTTCAAAAACGAAGAAAGTCTTTTTTTAAATTTAAAATTTGTGATTTAAAGCTTTTACAGTTATTAGTATTTTTAAATGTTTCGGATCAACTGATCTTTATTTGTATAAGAAACAACGTTTCGGCCACTCATTCTGTAGTCTATTCAAGTACATATTCAGAAACAATCAAGTGATCTTTATGTCTGAATCTGTACCTGAAGAAGACCATAGAATGAGAAGCCGAAACGTTGTATCTAATATAAACCGTTTACCCGAAAACATATTTTTCATTTAGTAATTTGAATTTAGTTTAATAGTTCCTGCTGGCTTTACATTAATTAAGAAACTTTGTCTATCAGATCAAATTGATATTTGGAAGTTTACGATATTATGTAAATTTCAACAATACCAAAAACTGAATGATTTTTGTTATTAGAAGGCAAGAAGGGGGCAATATTTTTCATGAATAAAATCAAAGTTAAATTAATTATTATATACAAAAAATTTTTTACCGCTATTATTTGTTAATTAACAAATGATGAGCTAATTTGACATCTCGGATTTGTCTGCTCGATTTGTCCTCAAATAAAATTTTTCTTCTAATTTCAAAATATAGCTAATTCCAAATATTACCATGGAAGGACATTCGCTTAATTGATTTATTATTATTAATGAAAGAAACCTCGTTATACATTTAAATCATTCATCACACTAAAGCTTTTTCCTTGACCAATTATATTAAGCTACAAGTTTATTAAAATATACTTTTTTTTTTGTTTATTTATTTTTTATACTAAATAACTAGTATACCATGTCATTATCTATTGTTTTTCCTCCTCTTGTTATCTACAAAAAATCATGTTTTGTTTCTAATGATCTACTTTTTTTTTTGATACATCATTAGGAATTTAACATGTTCTATATTCGAGATAACAAGATGGTCCTGTGATGACTCTTGAGAGAATTTGAAACAATTGTTTGCAATTAGATAAGATAGACATGACTGTTATTGAGGAACTTAAGCCTTTGTCTCTTAATAAAATTTTTTTTTAATAATGAATACTTGATAAATCTTACTTTTAATACCTAAAATAAAATAGGACTACTATAGTTTTGTTTCTTCCCTTGTTCAATTCCTCTCTCATCATTTGTATAGTTATATCATTATAATGTCAGCAAATATCCTATTACAGATAGTTTGACACGAAATGAGAAGTGAAACATTATATTAGTAGTATATTTCAATTAAAAGAAATCATTTCATTTCATAGAAAGTATGGCACCAACGACCTTGAGCTGAAAAAGCGAAACCGCTAATTCCTTAGAGCAAAATAAAATAGCATCGGACATAGAACATAAAGTTACTAAATAATCCTCATATCTTCCTTAATAAAACTTGCCTCAATATATCCAAGAACGAATAGGGGAACTTAAAATTTCAGTTACTATTGTTTTTAAACATGGTTGGTGTGGGAACGACCCTTGGCTAATTCACAATTAGGATGGGAAAAGAGGGAGGCAAACCGGAAGCAGCAAAGGAAGCACCTTGGCTACTAATGCCGACGAACTGCGTGGGAACCGAACATTGACATGACATGCTAATTGTTTTAAATTAAAGAAAATCATTCTTGTATTTTAAATATAAATCTCAATTACATTGAGGGGCCCTTTTATGAGAAAATAAACCGGACAAAAAATTAATTTAATATATAGACTAAATGAAATTTTTAAATCTGATAAATTATTTCGGGAGACTTGACTGTCTCAAAAAATACAATTTTTCCATTAATTAGACAAAACAAAAAAAATTATTCTCTGATTTATCTATACTATTTTGCATCTCCTTAGCTCCAGGATAGTACAGTCGTCGCCAAAAGTGCCTGACTTGCTCTAGAGTGGACCCTTGAGCTTAGGCAACCAAAATGCTTAGTCTTCTGAAGTGTTTTCCTAAAAGAAGCTTTTCCCTTCCAGTTGTATTAAAAATAGATGATTTATGGAATGGAAAAAGAATAAGTACAGCTGCAGCAAATAAAGAGAGCCTTTGGATACCAAATGCCGAAAAGGAGACGTTTCGGACAAAATTTTATTTGCTGGCTATAAGCCGACGAGGACTGAAGAGACTGAAGACTTTGGATGCCAAATGCCGAAAAGGAGACGTTTCGGACAAAATTTTATTTGTCCATCTTCAGTCCCCGTCGGCTTATAGCCAGCAAATAAAATTTTGTCCGAAACGTCTCCTTTTCGGCATTTGGCATCCAAAGGCTCTCGTTAATTGCTGCAGCTGTACTTATTCTTTTTCCATTCCATAACATCAACATCTCTTCGAATTATAATAGATGATTTATTTATTTCTTTAGTTGCCTAAGCTCAAGGTTCCACTCTAGTGAACATCAGGCTCTTGTGGCGCCTTCTGTACTAATAAAATAATTAAAGTATTTCTGGACTATGATCTCAGTTACTATATAGACTACTCTAAACCTACTGTCACTATCCTATCAATTTTCTCTTAAAAGTTTCCACCTTATTTGCTAGATAAAAGAGAAGCTCAACCATCATCCGGGATATTCTTGTTAAATGGATTAGGTAAATGGAAAAGGGTCAGAATGGAGAAAAATAGGATTATCATGGGAGCAGCAGGAATTCCAGAAAAGAGAGTAGGATTACAACTAGCAACTGAGAGTGAGTGAAAGACCGACGGAGGGTAAAACCAGGTTTTGTTTTCAAGCACTTGACGTAAATAAATAACAAAGCCCAAATTAACTTTCAAACTTATTTCATTTGAAAAGACTAATTTTTATTCTCACAATAGTGGGCCGGCCATATTCTCACCATCTTTTAAATACTCGCCATGTTAACGTTTATCAAAACGTGCCTTACTAACACAAACACGCTACTTAGGTGGATTGACTTACTTAGAGGGAATCAGGATAATGGGAAATTAAACAAAACCTTTAATTAAAAGAAATACACATTATTATATAATTATATAGTCTATAAAATTACTTAATTTTGATAGTTGAACATAGAGCTTAACACCAAACAGAAATAATAATCGTTACGAATAACTAGCTAAAATAATATAATCACTAATGGTCAAGAAATTAAATTTATACCTTTCTAAGACTACTCTTAATTCTACTGAATCTTGTTTGCTCTCTCTTCAGATCAGTGAATGAACCAATCAACTGATGACTCATGACGCTCTTACGAAACCGACTTAATTACATTTGTCGAGTGCTATTGCTGGCCATCTTTCTTTCCCATCATCATCATCCTCACTGTGTGTGTATTTGTGAAGGCTTCAGGGCGGGATTCCTCGACTGACCTCGTCATCAGTCGGGTCAATTCTTTCTTCTTAATGAAAACTCGTTGACTCATATTAAAAATTACTCTTCTTTAGACATATTTTCTCATATTGTATTTTATCAAACGTTTATTTGTGCAAAATAAAAATATCTCTTAAAATAATCGTTAAAGTTATATATAGGACCTAACTTGGAATTCCGGTGGACAGCCAGGTGATAAAAATAAAAAACTTATCTTTTGAAGTCGACATTTTAAACGCCCGTCACGCTCACCTCCAAAGAAAGAAATTTTTATATCATATTTGTGCATATTTGTTTTGGCTAGTCGGCCAATATAAACATAGTTTGAAAATTTGTTTCAAAGATTTACTTCCCATTCCTGGTGATGGAATTTTTCTCAAGTTTAATGGATTTAGAAAAATATATTAATAGAAGGATCTAAATGACCTCAAATGCTGAAAAAAAACTTATATAATAATTTTTTTTTTTGTTCTGAAGATGAAGGTGATTATGGTATTATAATGATTAAATTATTTTCATCATTCTTTCTCAGGCTGCATTGCCCTTTACTTGTATGTACACCTGCTAATTCATTATCATGAGCGTTATTATAATAAAAAATATATTTAAATTTTGAAGTTGACTGGTGGGGCTATTTTGACTTTAGAGTTTACAATTGTTTAGTAATTTATATAAAGTACCGATTGCTTGCGGCGGCCATTCAACTCTTGTTTCTGGGGGGGGGGGGGGTGGCCACCAATCCCATGTTTCACCAGAGCTTGGAGTTACTTAACTACAATTATCTCCTCTTCATCATAGGCACATCGCCACCCCCCCCTAGCATTCTATAGGAGGGGGCAGAGGGGGGCAATATGTCTTTTTTTATTCTTGAGACTTTATCCCATCAAAGTAATAAAAAAAAAAAATAATAAAGAAAATTAAAATTCCTTCAAATAACTAAAAAAGGCAAATTTTTAAAAATTGACAAGTGATTTTATTAAAAATTTTTTTTAGCTATAGCTATAAATTTTTTAAAATTTTAATTTTATTAAATTAATATTCATTTTCTTTATTTATTTTTTTTTTTGAAAGTAGGTTGCCTCCCAAAATTCGTACCGGCGCCCCTGCTCTTCATCTTGGCCAGGACCAAAATTATAAGTAAAACCCGCAAAACCTAGTTTTAATTTATTCCTGAAAATATTTAAATTCTATTATTCGACTGCCATTCAAATAATTTATAACTTTTATTAACATTATATAATAATTTTAATTTTATACACTTATAATGTCAAGCTACAGCAAATATGAAAACCATATGTTCTCTCTTTAATCATTAGTCTTTTTTTTTCCGGAAGAAAGAAAACTTGATAAATTAAAAATATGAGTCATTTTTCAATAATTTTTATACATAGAATATTCAAATATTTACTTGTTTACCATTGAGAATCTCTTAATCTGGGAATATCACCATTAATATTTAAATAGATGACGTAAATCATTAGCTTAAATACTTTTTAGTAAATATTATAATTAAATAGAATATAATATAATTTTTAAACGACCTTGACAAATTCGAAATTTTAAACGATCAAATTTATTATTACTACATGCTGTTTATATCGAAATCTTTACCTTTCACTCTTTTCCTCCTACTCAACTTATTTATTTATTTTTTTTTTTATAAATTCATTCATACTGTTTTAAGCTTTATCTTCCAATCAATCAAGAGTATTCAACCTTAACCATGATATCTCTTTAATCAGTTAATTTAATATTTAATTAATTAATTGAGGCGTAAGCAGCGACTTGCAGAAAATGTTTAAAAAAAAAAAACTAGCCTGAGGGATAGGCAACCATTAGCATTGCAATATTATTTCTATTCGACCAGTGATTGAGGAAGTTTGTCTTTAGTTGTCGCAACCCAAATGACCAAGAAATGTTTTCGATTCATTGCTCAATTGTTAATTTCTAGGGATGTTGAACCCATGTGTGGGTTTTTATCTTAATTCTTATATAAATTTGCTCTTTTTTTTTCAATGACTGAATAAAATACATGATAATATTTTCCCATTGAAATAATGCTTAGAAGAATACATTTCCTTGCAATTTAGTTGCTCTTATATGTATGTGACGAATAATTTTCGAATTTTCACTTTTTAATATTAAACTATTGTTTTCTCAATGGAGAATAGTTTCATTCTTAATATTTGATTGATCTGAAAATTATTTGATTATTTTACTTAAAACAATCGTTTTACTTTCTATAAAAAATTCACATTTCCTATATCCTAGAAAATGCTTGTATTTGTTGTCGTTTTTCAAAAAAATATTAAGTCAATTTCGCCTCTTCGTGTCAATGCGTAAAAGTATTACTGATCAGGCGATACGTCAGAATATCAACTTTTTTGTAATCATAATTTTTTTCCCTGGATAAATCAAAATATTGGTCTATCTGTCTAATAATGGAATATTTTCAAGATCGTCCTTCCCCGGAGAACTTCAGTTTGGGAATCATTTATGCTATACGTGTATATAGCAATTAGTATAGAAGGGAATTTACAAGGAACTCGACATCGAATTTTTGACATGATCGTAATACTTTCACACTATATTACATATATAGGTAAGAGGAAGTAATTACTTATAAAAGAGGAGCTAAGACTCCCCTGGTAGTTATGCAGCTTGCTTAAGGAGTTTTGAATGATTTTAATAAAAATAAATTTTTAATACGTCTAATTTGATTAATTGATTAATAATTTTTCTTTGAAAAATCTTATGAGAATCATAAGTTTTAACTTTATTTTTTCAAGCCTGAAAATAATCACATTCAAGATCGAAACGTCGCTTTGTTTTCATTAATTGAGGCGTGGAAGTACCAAAGGGGATATATGCCATTTTTAAGATTTTCTGTTTGAAATGTAGTAGGTACCCTGCTGCATATTCTGAGAAAGGGAATATGTACGAAATTTGGAAACTTCTAAGGTACTTTAAGGGATGACACTACTAAAAGCACTGTTCTGTTCTTCAACAGTTTTCGCGATTATCTCGGGACTTTAATTTGAACACTTACCCCCTTTGGGGACCGAAATAAAGCTTCATTTTTGTTATTTTCTTTTTACATTTTCTTGTTAATTGTATTTTAATTGGAATGAGGAAGCCTTACAGTTGCAGCCGAAACGTTCTTTTTTAAAATGTTGTAATAAAAAGCACTAAAAGTTAGTCATTTAAAAATAATGTTCTTTTTATTCTCGGACTTGCCATATTTTCCTAATTTGTTTAAATAAAGACTCATTTATTTCGAGGTTCCTAATTGTTATTGATTACCTCACTCGATCAGTAAATTTTCAGTTAATTTAGTAAATAAACCTGGCTGTTGTGAGGTGGGATGCGCCCATCGAGGCGCCTCTCGCCTTTGGCCTTGCGAGGTTCGCATAGGAATGCGCTGCCAACTTTCCGAACGAGATGACACCAACATCTCCCCCTCCTCATCTTTCGAGGAGGTCCCCAGTAGCCGGATAACTCTCTTTGCTTCCAATCAAGCTTAACTGATTCAACCTTAAGCTGGGCTAGGCAATGGCAAACCCAACCCAGTCGATGCAATTGAATAGTCAGTCGTCCAGGCCCACTTGGAAAACTTCCGGGCTCCCCGTCATCCTCATCATGATGATAACATGAATGGGATTAATGCAGATACGACCGCTGTCTGTCATTTGGGATCTTTTCTAAAATCCCATTTCCTCTTTAATTCACAGTCTGCGCTATATATCTATCAATTTAATGAAAAAGCTGATAATAGGAGTCATCTAAAAATATTCGAACAATAAAATTACATATTATTGGAGATTATAGCCTTATCAGTAAGAAAGTAAATCTGGCGTGGCTCAATTCCGCTTTTGATTACTTATCGTCACACCTTAAATCTAATTGCAAGGCGTCCTTTCATGTTTTATGATTAGATAGATGGACAATGGACAAAAATAATTTTAAAAAATACACATCATTTCATCTTTTACAGAAGAATATATTTTTTTTTCTACTTTGCTAAAAAAAAAAAAACTATCCCATTATATAATACTAGACCTAAGATAACATCACGCAACTTGGATAATTTTTTCACATCCTAACTCAAACAAACAAAACACTTGCAAAAATTTATTAACTCTGCTTTTTCACATTCATTCAATGTGATAGCTTACTGAATAAATAAATAAATAAACGGACCGATCGAAGGTTTGTCACAAAACTTGTTTTTTACGTTTCTTTCGTGCTGATACAAAAGGAAATCGTTTGGTGTTCTTTGAATATATAATACAAATACAATATAATTGGGGGACTTTATCCCTTTTCTTATTGCTCGACATTCCCCAGCTGGGATTTCGCTTCCTTGCATCATAAATTGGTAAATAGCAATTGTAAAGAATAATAAGAGCAGGACTGGAATCATTAAAATTTCTCCTGGCGGACTGAAGTTTCCAAAAAAAGGTTGAGATTGGAGCTTCAGTTTTAAAATTTAAGCTTTTATTGAGTACGTATTGTGAAAAATAGATATCAATACAATATTGATTTAAATATTTTCCAAACTCATATGGACTCAGCATCCTTAGTAAGCGTTTGAAGCTTCTATAAATGACAAGAAACCTTTTTGTCTACTTACTCAGCAGGAGACAGACAGATGAGTGAGCATTTATAATCAAAATTTTTGCCAAAATTAACACGTCTGTTTCATTTTTATCTCTAATTTATTAATACTCCCTTCTACTATTATCGTGGGAAAGTTTTTATTCTTCTCATTACTGATCAATAATTTTGATTCAGATGTTACTATTCAATAAATGCCTTGAATCATAACTTAACAGTTTTGTCAGTATATTTTTACATGTGAATAAAAGACAATCCCTCGGGATCTCTAGCCTATCGCTGTGGTTATTTTATATTAAGATACCGGACACTATGTTAGGGAAAGTACCTATTATTCTAAGAAGGAATTCCGGGAATTCTGTCAGTCATTCTGCAAATAATTCACTTACAAAACCTTAAAGTAAATTAAAAAATTATCATCATTTAGAATAGTATTAAACATCGACTTGTTAATTATAATAATATATTTTCTAATAAAGTTTTCAATTAAAATAAACCACATGGAAAGTAACTTTGCAACACCCTAAATAATGATTTTGCCTTCTCTCTGGGGTTAAACTAGAAATCCCAATTTCGAAACCGCTGTTGATTATTCCTTTCTTAAATTTCTGGAACAACAAACAAGGGTTCAAACTTTGAAGCCCCGGAAGCATGATCGTATATAATTTAATAAAATTAAATTCGCCCCCATCTGTTTGTTATTTTTTCTTCCGTAAATAAAGCAAATCAGAGTGATTCATTCATTAAGCCAGCTAATTTGGATCAATAATTTTTTTTGTTTCTTTTTTCTCTTGACCTCTTATTCAAAATTGAAATATAAAATTAAATTAAAACGTGTAAAGATTAATTATTTAACATCATTCAATCTGTCAACTTTCAAGCATAAACTAGCGAAAAATTTCATTAAATATTACATTGTAGTAGGTCTATATATATGGTTATTGAGGCCAGATCCGAACAGACAACTTCCTGGAGGTCTTAGGGGTATGGAAAAACTTTTTGAAAATTAGGCACTGAAATCTGCGTTTTTAGATATCCTGAGATATGAAAAATATGAACAAACTTAGTTTGATCTATAAGCTTTTTAAATTAAAAAATAAGTATTATGGGGTTAATAATTTACAAATCCACACATCAGACCAACCTAAGGTGAAGCCCGGAGTAAAATTCCCGAATTTGGCCACGTTTTCGGTTCTTATTAGTAAAATCCGGACATTTCTCAAATCTGGAAGTCAAATCCGGGCATTTTTCATATCTGGACGTCTGGTAACCCTATTTCTATATATGAAAAAAAGGCAAAATAATATTTGTAATATTAGCTACTTTCCTTTCATCAAACCATGAGTCTTGGCGCCTTGAGTCCGATCAGATCAGCTATTTATGGAACACATTAATCTGTCAAAGAAACGGGCAATATAAAGTTTAAAAATTTTATTTTTCAACATTAAGATTAAAATTTAATTTCTAGTTGTCTTCCATTAGTTAGTGCAGCAAATAAATATAAACACCACTAAACAAAACATCAATTGTCTTGAATCCTAAAATTTCACGCATTTCAAGTCTTGACGCCTAAAGGGAATGAAACAATAGGGATGAAACCCACAGTTCAGCTCTATGAATGGAAAGCAAACTTTGTACTAAGTACTTATATAGCTTCTTTCAATTACTCTCTTTTCGGATGAGAAAAACAACATCACCATTAGCGTTCCCCACTTAAGATTGTTTATCTAGAGTAGTCTAGATTGTTTATTTTATTGACTTTTTTTTTATTAAACCACGTTACAAAGCAGTAAGTTATATTTGATCAGAAAGAATCATTGTGGTTGGCTTTAATCTAGTCTAGGGTCTTTCACGGCTGGTATTTCTCCACCAAGAATAAATACTTGGCCGCGTTAACGAGCCTTGAGTCACTCACGGAGTTAAGAGTTGGCGCCCACTTGAAAAATACATTTGGCGCCCCCCAATCGCCGCCATTCAAACCAATTCCCAGGAAATTTCATTTCCTCTTGTCATATTGGACTTTTTATTTATTTATTCTCCATCAAAATAAAACTCTTTTTCTTCTAAGAAAGTCCCTTGGTATTTTAGATCTTTAATTATTCATCCATTACAAAACAAAAATATTTTTTATTGGTATTCATAGTTGGCACTCTATTGATGATATTATTCAAAGAAAATTCTAAGAAAATTATCTATCATCATATTAAAATTTTATTTATATCGAGAGTAATATGAAATCTAATTATATATCAACGAAGAGTTTTCTCAAAATGAAATTACTTTTTTATCAAATATGGACATCAGCAATCAAATGTTTTCAAATTATTTTTATATAAATATTCTTTAAAAAAAAAAGAAAAAAGAAAATTAAACCACCTCTTTTCAAGATTTTCTATTTCAATAATTCTTACCCAGATATGTGTGTTAGCCAATTATAATAATACCAGTCTGCAAAGCCCGTCTTTGGCGGACTTTGAGCCTATCCAGCCGTCTGCGCCCCCTGGACCCCCCCTTGCTCGCGGCGAGCAATTGCATCAAAATTTTAAAGTTTTAAATTTCCCTCTCTGACTCCGCCCATCTCTGACTCGAGCCATTCAGCGACGCCAACCATCTCTTACTCTGGCCAATCACCAAGAGAATTGTCCCAGCTGGCATATACCAAATGTGAATCGTTAGTGCTTTATATATAAGTAATTAGTATATTAGAAAAAAGTATTTTTTTTGTTGGCATTCAAAGTTGGTACTCTTTTGAAGATATTATTCAAAGAAAATTCTAAGAAAATTATCTATCATCATATTAAAATTTTATTTATATCAAGAGAAATATGAAATCTAATTATATGAACTTTTACTGGGAGAAAACTTTTTTTCTCTCAAAATGAAATTACTTTTTTATATCAAATATGGATTCAGCAATCAAATGTTTTCAAGTTATTTTTATTTAAATATTCTTTCCAAGATTTTTCATTTCAATTATCCTTATCCAGATATGTGTTTTAGCCAATTAATATAAGCACCTTCGGCGCATAGAATGGCAACAGGAAACTAGTTAAAGATTTTATTAAGTATATAATCTCATACAAGTGTTTAAAGAGAGTTATTAAATTAGCATAAATAATGACCTAATTATATAATTACTTATTGTTTAGGTTGTAACTATTCATTTAATTTTAAAGCTCCAGTTTTTAAAATAAAAAAATCTGGTGTGCGATTGAACAGCACACATACGTTGGGAATTGAAAGTTGTGTTCTGTGCTTGTCACGCCAGATTTTTTTGTGCCGACATATTTAGTTTTTGTAAAATCAATTTTCCTTTTAAATTTTTTCCCTAATTTTTTAGGACATAAAACTTTCAAATTCTATCAAACGATAATATTTTATTTATTATTTATATGAATATGAAAATACTAAATAATATTTTACAATTTATTATTCACTCTATATGATAATTTAATCAAATTTTTTAAGCTAATAAAAAATTTCACTTTACGACAGGCTCTAATCCGTGTGATATGCTGTATTTATTTTTGTAGATTTTTTCAACCCTATCTGCTTCATCACATATAATTTATACACAGAAATATCTAGTTATAAATAAGCGCGATCTTACCCTTTCGTGGCATATAAAACAAAAGTTCTTACTTTTATGTTCTAAAGGCCGGTACTTAGCTGATTAAAAAATTATTTTGCTTAACAATCTATATCTATATCTTTAGATGTTGGAGTAGATAGAAATTTTAATCGAATTCTTTTTTTGTGACAATTCATAAAATTATATATTCTTGCTAGATCTATATGCATTTTAACATCTTTCAACTCAGGATAGAAAATCTATTTGAACCATTTGATATTCTCAAAATAAATAAGCCGAAGAAAAGTAGAAATTCTATTTTTATAAATTTGAAAATGGAGATCAATTAAAAACAGTAAAGTTTTAGATTTTGACAGATTTTTATGACCCCGAGCTTGGTATAGTTGGTAGCGCGCCTGCCTTGTTTATCAAGGATCGGGGGTTCGGATCCCAGGCAATCCGATGATTTTATTTAAGCCATTTGGATACCAAAATATCTCAAGAACGAAAAGAGCTAGGGGGTTGAAATTTTATATTTAAGTAGGTAACCCCCTGGGGTACTAAAGAGTACTAGTACTTAAAAAAAAAAAAAAAAACACTTTTTTCTCATTCACTCTCACATTCACACAGTCTTTTCTGCAACTTAGGCCATTTAAGACTTTTACGATAATCGTTATTTAATAATATATATTTATTTGGGGTCCAGGCATTCTTATTTAAGCCATTTGGTATTCAAATGGCTTAAATAAAATCATCGGACTGCCTGGGGCCCGAACCCGCGACGTTTGGTATACGAGGTTAGCACGCTAACCTCTACGCCAAGCCCCGAGGGCTACTAGTACTTTACTGATGCACTTTTTCAGTTTTTTTCGATTTCTCAAAATTTCTCAAAATAACGATTTTGTTTAAAATTCATAAATCATTTTTTTTTAGATGCTCTTTAAAATGTATATTCTCATTTTGCCCTAGAAATATTTTGAAGCACACTTTACTCTTGTACTTCATAGGAAAGTTAGGAGAAATAGTTGCCATGGTAACAAAATATCAATATTTACCCATGTTTATAAATTTTATTGAATTCTAATATATTTATCCCGACACAAAAACTCTGGTGTGATAAGCCAAGAACACAATTTTCTCTTAGCAAAGGTAAGATAAACTTGTGTGCTGTGCGACCAGTCACATCAGATTTTTCAGTCTTTGAACTCTCTTCGAATTTAATTATACGGCATTGTTTGTGTTAACCGACCAGTCGTTTGATATATTAATACAATATACTATAGTTTTACATATACCTTTGTGGTTAGCTACCAGACCGATTGTTTGATATCCTAACCGTTCAATTCCGACAAAAATATTTTATTTTCCATTTCTATTATTTTTAATTGAAAAATATTTTCTTCTCTGTGATTCATCTACCTTTTTTTTCAATAACACATTGAAAATATTTTTCCTAGAAATAACTTATATCTGAAAATGTTACAAATATATTTTCGAAATCGATCTTTTATTAATCATTGAAATAGCTTCTTTTTTTTATCTCCAATTCATGTTAGTAAAAAAATATTTTATTAAACCAACAAACAATATCAATCATATTAATAGAGCATATCTAAAAAAATATTTATTCTATAATTCATTAAGTATTTTTTCTCCTCTAGAAATAAATCTTTCATTTAATGTCTAATTCTATCATTATTTATGTTATGGCGAATAGTTCCACACTGTAAAAAAAAAAAAAAAAAAATATATATATATAAATCTTCATTCGTTTTTCATATACTTTCGAGCTTGAATTTTAATATACCCATGTGATATAAAATTAATTTACAAGTTTATGAAATAGTATCTCTTTGAAAAAAAAAAAAATATGAATTTTCAAACGTTTTCATATACTGTCGTGCTTGAATTTTAATATATCGAGTATAATATGCTTAACAATGTATGTAGTCTTTATGGCATAGGCGTCATTCGTATGAAGGGAAGAAACCAAGAGCTCGAGTTCGAACCTCTCGAGAGGCGGTTTTTTCAACTAGAGCAAGACCCAGCAACCTTTTTCGGACGGCGGGCCATTTCCAAAATAAAATTTTTTAAGCGGGCTGCACATTCAAATGTAACTTAATTAGTGCTTTTATATCATATACGAGTTTTATATCATATACTCCTTGATAAATATTATTAAAAATATAGAAAAAATTATATTGGTGCTTTGGCGGGTCGCTCAAAAAGTTACAAAGGGCCGCAGGTTGCCGACCCCTGAACTTTTTTCACCTTACAATTCATCTTCACAGCCGATTTATTTAATGTCACATCATGGTATTAATAATACAATTATTACAAAAATTTACTATCATTTATTACAAAATAATTACGTACGGATTTCTAAATATATTACTTAAAATTTGTTTCGTTTTGCTTAAAGTAATCTTCTTGTTTTTCCGCCATTTTCATTCATAATGAACTAACCCAGCCACCCTTTAAGTTATCAATTCTATCATTCTCCTTGGGGAAAGGAAGAAGAGAAACCCGTCCCAGTATAATACCAAGAAAATTGCTCTCTGGAGTACAATGTGTCATTTTATTATTAAAATTATTAGCACAGCCTTCCGTGCGTCCCCTTCCACTTTCCTCATATAGGGTCTAACATAATAGCATATTTTAAAATAAATATATTGATAGAAAGGAATAGAAACGGGGAGAGTGTCCCTCACTCTTACTCCAAGCTCCGCCCAAACATTTCTTTAAGAATTTAAGCAATAAAGCCAGATGAAAGAGAAAATATTTTATCTAGAATTCATTTTGTGTCATAGGTTAAGAATTTTTTTTATAAAACTATAAATTTTATTCACCTTCTTTTTTCCTTTTATCGCAAATTTTTAGGATTGTTGAACAAAACAACAATAAAATATAAGAAATTATGTTTAGAGGGAATTTTATACATTTTTTTTTAAATCGTCTTATTCATAAATTTTTGTCAGTATTTTAATAAATTGACATTTTTTTAAAAGTTAACTTTTCCCCTTCAATTACATTAAAAAAATATGATATATTTTTTTATACTTTGTTTAGCTCGTTATGCAAGTTATTCATTATGAGGCGTGCTCGCTAAGAGAGTGTTTACTGAATTTATGAATTAAAAAAAAATTTTTTCTGATAAAATTAAAACTTTTTTCTCATATTTTGTTATAATTGATTTATTTGCCTCGCTTAACGAGCATAATTCGTTCCAGAATCTAACTCGTTATGCGAAACAATAACATTCTCCCCATAGAGCTGCCCCCTTCCCCCATGACTGACTGATGTAATCCGAGACTTCCCCTCGCCACACGTTATGCGAAACGTCGCTCGTTAAGCAAGTCATTTTTTAAAATTTGTTTTGTTCGTTATGCGAATTACTTATTATGAGAGGCGCTCGCTGTACTGTATTTATGAATTAAAAAAATTTTTTCTAATAAATATTATTAATTCTCTTAATTTATAATACAGTATATTATTCTAAAATTTCTTTTGTAGTTTCTTTCAGGTATTTCGTTGCTGAAGAAACTACAAAAGAAATTTTAGAATAGTGATTAAACAGGTGTTACATCGTTTCCAAGACTATTAATTTATAATCTCTATTATTATATAAAAGATAAAATCTGTTTGTAACGCATATACTCCGAAACTAATATTCCGATTATCATTTTGGTTGCCTAAGCTCAAGGTTCCACTCTCGACCATATCAGGCACTTGTGGCGCCGGCTGTAGAATTCGTGAATTTTTCTAATTATTCTGAGATTATTATATCTAAGGTCTAACAAAGAAAAGTAAAACCACATTATAGTTATTCTGACTACAATCATCCTGACGCGAGGAGTTCTGGTTTTTGAAATTTACATTTGATTATCCGGATGACCCCTACTCCCAATTAGGATAATCGACTTTCTACTTATGCTATTTTTTTTTTTGTTTTATTTCAAGAATTAATCGTTCTAATTTATTTATTTATTTTTTGGCACTTGAATGTAAAAAAAATGTGGTCAAGGCCCACATGGTGTCTCGGGGCTTTGGCCGATCCCTGAACTGACAACCTAAATACATCTACTGGGTCAGATAGATATTTCGCTAATTTTAATTTCTATTATTATCTTACTTGGTTAGACTTAGTTTACGTAAATTCAAGGCGTATCTCTTTTTAAAATGTTTACTATTAGAAATCTATTTAATTTTTTAACCCCTTTTAATCAAGTCTCTTTGTCTGTCTCTACACATCTTTTAGTTAATTTTTCAAACTCTTACTAATGAATTACAATTTTTCCATTTACTTCATGTTAAGTTCAATCATGTAAAGTTGTAATTCTCTTTATTTAAAAAAATACAAAACAAATTTCATCGATCTGGTTGATTACGTTTTTAATTTAATCGTGATCATACAAACCCACACAAACAAAAAATTCCAAAAATGTTTTCTTTTTTTACTTTCTATTACCTATATATGTTAATATATAGAAAGTATTGATTTCATGTCAAAAATTCGATGTCGAGATTTTAATGGATATACACGTTTTGAGGTCCCCTGAATCCAAAAAAAGTGGTTTTCGCAACTGTCTGAACAAATTATCTCAAGAATGAAAAGAGCTAGGAAGTTGAAATTTTATATTTAAGTTCGGTACTCCCGTGGGACGTGACACGAAGCTTTTGAACAAAATCAACCAGAGTACTACTACTTTACTGATGCACTTTTTCAGTTTTGTTCGATTTTCTCAAAATTCGCTCTAACGATTTTGATTAAAATTCATGAATCAATTATTTTTTAGATCCGCTTTAAAATGTATATTCTCATTTTGCCCTCAACAATGTTTGAATCACACTTTACACTTGTACTTCATAGAAAAGATAGGAGAAATAGTTGTCATAGCAATAAAATATAAATATTTTTTAATTGTAAACTGGTAACCGTTGGCTCTAGTTGAAACATTATGCTTTAATAGGAGAATTTAATTCTCCTATTAAATAAATATTTTTCTATGTTTATAAACTTTACATCTCGAATTCTGATATATCAGCGTAAACTAAACATATGTCGACACAAAAAATCTGGTGCGACCCGTCACACCAGGTTTTTCGACTCGGACATTGAGAATTATCAAATTCTTATGCTCGAATTTTTTGACGATTATAATACTTTCTTTACTTCGTATACTTGACCTCCAACATCAATCATTCAAAAAAACTTACGTAAAATGCACTTATAAGACCAAAATAACTCATTTTGTTTTCTTTCTTTCACTGTACTAAAAAAAAACCAATAAATTATTTTCTATTGAATAATTTTTAATAAATTGTAAAATTAATTATCAAAGAAATGAATAATTGAACTTTGAAATATTAATAAAGAAAATTAGATAAGAGAAAAGAAATAAATAAATGTGACAGCTCTATGGAAATGACAATTAGGAAATAAAACGCAAAAAAAAACAAAGATATATTTTAAATGTTAGACAAATTGAATCAATTGCATATTTTTCCGAACTCATTTCAGACATTTTTTGGTATCTACACTAAAAAAAAAATATATCTTTTTCATATACTGAATTTGTGTAACAGAATACAGTTTATGAATATCCCTTGACAAATTTTAACAGTGTAGTTGGACGGGTAGTTTTGATCTCTAGGATAAGAAGTCAAATTTTTTTCATCTAATATCCAGGGCTAGTTTAATTTAAAATTTATATTACAGCTGGATTCTGTCTTTACTTAATAACTGATTATTATACATCCTTTCTCCGCACACATTAAATAGTTTGTTTAAAATTAAAAAAACAACAACTTTATTATGACGCATTTAGTTGTTCTGAAGGCCACAAACGCGAAAATCCACGTGCTTTGCAAGGGCGTTTGTTTGAACTTTAAAGCTTAGAGCCCACTGGATAGTGTAGAGCAAAACAGCCTTGATTTTCTTACTTACCTCTCTGGATTTCTAATTTAGTCAAAATAGATCATACAATTAACAAATGAATTCATTTCATCCGGGAATTATAAATCTCCACTTTAGCAAAATTTATATATTCTTGTTTATTTATTAAATCGTCATTCTCTGCTAATGGGTTCTAATCTGATTAAATTTAATGTTTAACAAACCCCCTCCCCCCCCCTCTCTCCAAAAAAAGATTTGATTTGAATTTAAAAAACATTATCAGAATACTCGCTTGAATAATTGAATATTTATTATTTATTTATTTATTTCGTAATGGAACAAAGGATCAAAGTTTATTCATTATCATGTTGATTGATTGACCTCACATTTTTTAATAACTAAAACATAATTACTTGTTTTATTTATAAATCCTTAGGCATGGGCGGATCCAGAGGTGTTTCTCGGGGGGGGGGGGTAATCTGGTGTGACTCGTCGCACAGCACCAGGGGCATATATAGAAATTTTTTTCGGGGGGGGGGGGGGGGGGGGGCTGTTCTCAAAAATTTTGCCAAAAATTTTTTCCGCCCGTAAAAATATTTTAACTTTTTTTTCTTTTTTTAGAGACCCGAAATTTTTTTTACCCGCGGAACCAAAATTTTTCCCATGTGCCGTTCGCGGAACCAGAAATTTTTTTCATGGACCGTTCGCGAAACCAAAAATTTTTCCCGCCCTTTAAAATATTTTCTTTTTTTTTATGTACCGTTCGCGGGAAATTTCACTCTTTTGCGGAACCTGGTATTTTCGTGAGGATGTAAATACAAATCAAATTTTTTTGTATTGATTTTTTACTTTCTCTTACCTATGTATATATGTAATATATATATAGAGAGAAAGTATTGGTTTCATGTCAAAAATTCGATGTCGAGATTTTGATGGATCTTCACGTTTTGAGGTCCCCTGAATCCAAAAAAGTGGTTTTCGCGACATGGTCTGTCTGTGGGTGGGTGTGTGGGTGGGTGGGTGGGTGGGTGGGTGTGTGTGTGTGTTCAATTTTAAGCATGAAGGAATTGAGCTATGAGGTTGAAATTTTATATTTAAGTTAAACACCCCCCGGGACCGGAAAAATAAGCTTTTAATCAAAATCGGCCAAAGAGTACTAGTACTTTACTGATGTACTTTTTCAGTTTTTTTCGATTTTCTCAAAATTTGCTCCAACGATTTTTTTTTAAATTCAAAAATCAATTATTTTTTAGATTCTCTTTAAAATGTATATTCTCATTTTGCAATTGAAATCTTCTGAAGACCACTTTACTCTTGTATTTCATAGGGAAGATACGAGAAATGGTTGCCATGGTAACAAAATATAATTTTTTCCCATACTTATAAATTTTACATCTGAATTCATATGTTCCGTACTGTCGGGAACTAAATATATGTCGACACAAAAAATCTGGTGTGACAAGCACAGAACACAACTTTCGATTACCGAAGGTAAGAGAAAGTTGTGTGCTGTGCGCCAGTCACACCAGATTTTTAAATTTTACGTTCAAAATTTATTTTTTTGCAAAAAATACCTATTTTTTTCAAATCTCGGGGAGGGGGGGGTAATTACCCCCTTTACCCCCCCCCCCCTGTATCCGCCCTTGTCCTTAGGTTACTAATTCTAAAATTATCGTTGAAATTTTATGGGGTAAATGTAACCACATTTTACTTATTATAATTATCAAATTTTATTAGTTTGATATGATCCTAATTTTTTTTCTTTCTTTTGTTTCAGGTAAGCCTTCGCTTTGCCTCTTTTTTACGTTGTAAGTAAATCATCTCACAGTCTTCTATGCGAATTTACGAGATACAGGTATAACTGATAGAAGGCCAGATGCCAAATATTTCTCCTGGGGGTTGGATTTATATTTATTTTTTATTTCATTTATTTTCTTATGGATGGGGGGGGGGGGTAGAAAAATTTGTTAAACCCTAAGTTAAATGTCCAGATCTCTCAATTATCTCTTTCTAACATACGATTCAGTCAGTCGCATTTAAATCCATCAAAAATAAATTTTACTTATTAAATAAAACAAACTTTTTTTGCTAAGATTATAAATGTTATTACCTCTGTGACAAAATCAATTGAATGCATCTCAATTCAATTGAAATTGTCACCGATGTAACAACCTTTATAATCTTAGCTGAATTGTTCCTGAAGAAGGCCACAGAATGAGTGGCCGAAACGTTGTAATTTTGACAAATAAATCAGGGTTAAACCGAAAATCAAATTAATTTACTAAAAATAAAACAAACGTTTAATTTGAGAATTTTATGGTTTAATCAATTTTTTTTTTTTAATTCACACTTTTTCCCATTCACACACACATTCGCACACACATACACACAGTCTTTTTCGGCAACTTAGGCCATATAAGACTTTCAAAGATAGTATTTATAATATATATATTTATTTGGGAACCAGGCATTCTTATTTAAGCCATTTGGTATCCAATTGGCTTAAATAAAATCATCGGACTGCCTGGGATCCGAACCCCCGACCCTTCGTATACAAGGCAGGCGCGCTACCAACTACGCCAAGCCCGGGGGTGTTTAATCAATTTTATTTTATATCATTTTGAATTGAGGTGTATAGCTGATAATACAATTTATTTAAGGTTCAGGAAATCCCAAATGAGCAACGCGGCTAGTCGTTTTTCCAATTTTTATTTAAATATAAAGTGCTAGGGCCAAAAAAATTGAAAAAACGACTAGCTGCGTTGCTCATTTGAAATTTTCTGAACCTTAAATAAATTTAATATCATGTTCTTCTTAGTCTCAAATAGGTTGTGAAAATTTTTAAAGAATCTCATATTTAAATGTGTTTATTAAAGCTTTTATGGTTTGATTTATTATTATTATTATGGAAATTTTTAATTAATAACCACATTTTGTTATTAATTATTTATTAAAAATATAAATACTGTACGTCGTTTCGGCTGCTTATTCTGCAGTCGTTGTATGGTATTTATATTTTTAAGGTGCGCGTCTCGGGGTGCTAATTTTGGGACTTTCCAGCGGCCACAATTTTGAAGCTATCGACCTCAAATTTTTTTTAAATTAAAGCTATTTAAAATATCTACTACTTATAGAAGCCCTTTTTTTGATTTTCGAAAAAAAAAAATTTTTTTTTAGATTAATCGCATTAAATAAAAGATATTTTAAAAAAAGGAGCTCTATAAGTTGTAGATAATTAAATTAGTAATCATTGTGTTAAAAAATAATTAATTTTTTGCCTTTAATTAATTAGCTGGAAAGTCTAGAATGAAATGCAATTTGTCCCTTGTTTTCCTATGGGGAACACTAACCCCATCTCTTGCCGCCTAGAGGAACTCGGTAGTCAAAAGCTTTCTAACGACTTTTCGAGACGCGCACCTTAATAAATAATTAATAACAAAATGTGGTCTATAATTAAAAATTCTCATATCTAAAATTAAAACTAAATCGATCGTCTCGAATTTTGCAATTTAACTTTGCGTCAGATTTATTCCTTCACTTCTTCACTGTACCAAGACGGCAAATTAAGTCCTTCATTATTGCCAACTTTTAATTCACTCTTTTTTTGATAGGATTGATAACTTTATATGCAATGTTATGCGCTAATTATTAATTATAAATTTGTTCTTCCATTCAATCAAAACATCTTTTGGACTCTATGTAAAGGATTTCTAAATAATCATTATTGATTTGAGTTGTGATCTTGATGAGAATGTTAAATTAGAAAAGATATAATTAGAACTCAATTTAGAAATAAACTAGTAGTCCATTCCGGAACACACCGAATGGTGAGTAGAATTTCTCGCACCCTCTTCCGGTTGCCTGGCAACCAAAAGCCCTTTGGTACGTGCAATCATCTGATGAACGCACAGTGGGGGATTCTTTTTGAAGGATCGAAAACCATCAGTGTTATTAATAATAGCAGAGTGGTGTAATGGGATACACACTAGTATTCAAATAGAGTAGTAATATATACATATCCCTCTTAAATAATTAAACGAATTGTTATACGGGAACTAAATTCTAAAACTAAAAAGGGGATTTGATTTTGATAGAAATAGCAAAAAAAATCTGGTGTGACTGTAGCACAGCACACAACTTTCTCTCACCTTCGGTAATCGAAAGTTGGGTTCTGTGCTTATCACACCAGATTTTTCGTGTCATGTATTTAGTTTCCGTCAGTAGGATACATTCGATTTTCAAGATGTAAAATAATATTTATATTTTGTTACCATGGCACCCATTTCTCCTATCTTTCCTATGAAATACAAGAGTAAAGTGTGCTTCAATGGGAAAATAAGAATATACATTTTAAAGATCATCTAAAAAATAATTGATTTTTGAATTAAAAACAAAATCGTTGGAGCGAATTTAGAGAAAATCGAAAAAAACTGAAAAAGTACATCAGTAAAGTACTAGTACTCTTTGGTCGATTTTGTTCAAAAGCTTCGTGTCACGTCCCATGGGTGTGCCTAATTTAAATATAAAATTTCAACCTCCTAGCTCTTTTCGTTTTTGAGTCATTTTGTTCACAGACAGACACATACACACAGACAGACCATGTTGCGAAAACACTTTTGGACTCAGGGGACCTCAAAACGTGTCAAAATCTCGACATGAATCCAATACTTTCTCTCTAAATATATTAACATATATAGAGGTAAGAGAAAGTAAAAAAAAACCTTAATAAAAAATCTCGACATCGAATTTTTGACATGAATCCAATACTTTCTCTATATATTAACATAATATATAGAGGTAAGAGAAAGTAAAAATAAGTATTTATTGATAATAGGGATGGGTAAATAAAATAAGTCCTTTAAAAATTATTTTAATTCAAATTTATCCCTAATAAATAAATAAATACAAAAAATAACACTTGTAAGTATTTTATTTAAATTGCGGTGAGTTTTAATGGTGGATAAATGAAGTGAGTCTTTTAATAGTTATTTAATTTCGAATTTATTCCCAACGGAATAAAACCCCGTTAGTTTGCAAGTAAATAGAATTTTTTTAAATAGAGAATTTATTTTATAATTTTAATTCTTGGTCGTTCAGAGAGGAATGCTTCTAGAGCGTCTTGTTTGCTGCCTACCTGCAGGCGGTCTCTCTTTCAGTTGAATTTGAGTCGAGCTCTGAGTCATTCGGATCAGCTCCTCTCTTCTCTCTCTCTCTCTCTCTCTCTCTCTCGCGTGTGTTTAGTTTATTTTATATTGTGTTGTGATTTGTGCAAATAAGAAGTTCATCCCCCAACCTCATTACACCACACCCCGTCTGGTCATCTTATTATTAAGGTAATGAATATTTTCATAACGAATTAAATTTTTATTTTCAATTTTTTTTTTCTCTCAACGTATAGGCTACTTATAAAATTATCCAATTTTTAATTATATGATGAAATCTTGTACCCCAGGGGGAGGGTGAGAAAGAGCGTAAATCACCCCTTCTATAAAACAAAATAGTATTTTTCTTTAAAAATTAAATTTAAAATAATTTTTTTTTTTGTATAATTTTTACTTTTAAGTAAATGGATTACTTTCTCTCCCTCCTCACCCTCTACCACCCTAACAGAGAATTTAGTTTTCCTATAATATTTAATAGGAAATTTTTTTTAAATAATAGCAAATATTCTTAAACTTTTATCTCTCAGTGCTATGGTGATTTTTGGAGGTGTAATTTGTTTTTTATTGCCAGTGCTTTCTTCTGCACTCGCCTCCCCTAAATAAAAAAAAACATTCTACAAGCCTGAATCTCCATCTTTCGTTTCGTGAAGATATTTCACTACAAACAAAGTTTAAAAACATAAAGACAAAATCACAGGTATGATCAATTAATTCAATAAGTCTTTTCAAATGATTTGTAAAACAAAACATCTTATGATTCTATTATATTTTTTCCATGTCTGTAGCTCCGATGATGGTTCAAACCCGAACCGAAACGTCAGCAAGTGATTAGTAATTTTTATTAAAATCGAATGAAATAAATTTTGGCTGCATTCTTCCTTGGGAATTATTCCTTATTATCCTGAAAACAAAGTTTCCTTTGTTTGTAGTTTTATGTAGAATTCGATCCCCCTCGGCACACACATCCCCTTATAGATATTTATTAATTCAAATTCACCCCTACTCTACAAATTTTCTTAATCCAGTATATAGTTACTTTATATAATGTTTGATTGAGGAAAAAATAATTCAATTCATTTTTTTTTTACTTGAAATTTAAAAAAAAAAATTTTCTGGTACATGTACTTCATAAGATAGGAAATAGTTGCGCATCTCCCAATGGCCAGGGGCTAAAAGGGTGGAATATAAAAAAAATCTTATATAATGTAGAGCCTACTGCCTAAAGCTAGACACAAAAAATCAGATGTGACAAGCACAGAACACAACTTTCAATTACCGAAAGTAAGAGAGTTTTTTTTACTTTCTCTTATCTCTATATATGTTAATATATATAGAGAGAAAGTATTGGATTCATGTCAAAAATTCGATGTCGAGATTTTGATGGATATACACGTTTTGAGATCCCCTGAATCCAAAAAAAGTGGTTTTCGCAACATGGTCTGTCTGTATGTCTGTCAGTGGACAAAATATCTCAAGAACGAAAAGAACTAGGAGGTTGAAATTTTATATTTAAGTTAGTCAAAGACAAACTCTTCTCGCAAATTTCTTAGAATTTTTTTTAATTTAATTAAAGTGTTTTTCGGCATCGAATTAAATTGATTTGTAGCAAATTAAATTAAAATAAATTTTGTCGCCTTGGTGCGAACCCGCGACCTTTGCCAGTACGCTAACCTCTACACCAAGGCCAGAGGGCTGTCAAAAAAAATTAAGTCTTAAAATTTTTGTAAATTTTTAAATTTAATACGTATGTTTTAAAGTACTTAGCCTATAATAAAGTGCGATTATAAAAAAATATAGAAGTAACTAATGATGATAATGAATGAAAATATCTTAAATAAATATAAAATTCTTATCATTTTCTAGAATTGTATCTAATAGAAATTTTATTTACGATAACACATTCATTAGTAGTTCATATCTTATTTATTTAAGATATTTTCATGCTTTTTAAAAACGTTTTTTATTTCTTATTAATAGAAAAAAATAAGTGTAATCCAACAGGACATTAAAGTTGGGAATTAGGAATTTTGAAAAAGAAATAGGGAGATGATAAGAGAGGCTATTGCAAAAAGATTTGCTTGGGATTATCATGTTAGTCTTTTGGTAAACAAACGATAATCCCTTGCAGGGGATTTTATTTAGTTTGTTGAGTAGAAGTTTGAAGGGAATGTTTTCTTTACACAAATTTTATCTCGAGATAGAAAATTAAAATCAAAAACAAATACGTCTAGAAATGTTAAATAAGCACATTAAAAAAAAAATCTGGTGTGGCTGGTGGCACTGAAAAACTACATCAGTAAAGTACTAGTACTTTTTGGCCAATTTTGTCAAAAGCT
>JAKCPI010014889.1:0-17434 GCA_023213315.1 Euborellia annulipes | reverse complement strand
TGCGGTGGTCCCCTCTAACCCCTTCACCTCTTTTATCTCTCTCTCTGTTATAAATTTAAATATACGGCCTTAACATCATGCCAAATTGTGGGGACCGGCAATTATGCTCATAATCCACTACCTGGTACTCAATCAATGAGAAATACTATCTTGCCACCAGTTGTGGTGGTCCCCCTCCTAACCTCTTCACCTCTTTTATCACAACTGGTGGCAAGATAGTATTTTTCATTGATTGGGATACCAGGTAGTGGATTATGAACATAATTGCTGGTCCCCACAATTTGGCATGATGTTAAAGCCGTATATTTAAATTTATAACAAAGAGAGAGAGAAAAGAGGTGAAGGGGTTAGGACCACCGCAGCTGGCGGCAAGATAGTATTTTTCATTGATTGGGATACCAGCTAGTGGATTATGAACATAATTGCCGGTCCCCACAATTTGGCATGATGTAAAGCCGTATATTTAAATTTATAACAGAGAGAGATAAAAGAGGCGAAGGGGTTAGAGAGGACCGCCGCAGTTGGCGGCAAGATAGTATTTTTCATTGGTTGGGATACCAGCTAGTGGATTATGAACATAATTGCCGGTCCCCACAATTTGGCATGATGTTAAAGCCGTATATTTAAATTTATAACAAAGAGAGAGATAAAAGAGGTGAAGGGGTTAGAGGGACCACCGCAGCTGGCGGCAAGATAGTATTTTTCATTGATTGGGATACCAGCTAGTGGATTATGAACATAATTGCCGGTCCCCACAATTTGGCATGATGTTAAAGCCGTATATTTAAATTTATAACAACGAGAGAGATAAAAGAGGTGAAGGGGTTAGAGGGGACCACCGCAGTTGGCGGCAAGATAGTATTTTTCATTGATTGGGATACCAGCTAGTGGATTATGAACATAATTGCCGGTCCCCACAATTTGGCATGATGTTAAAGCCGTATATTTAAATTTATAACAAAGAGAGAGATAAAAGAGGTGAAGGGGTTAGAGGGGACCACCGCAGTTGGCGGCAAGATAGTATTTTTCATTGATTGGGATACCAGGTAGTGGATTATGAACATAATTGCCGGTCCCCACAATTTGGCATGGTGTTAAAGCCGTATATTTAAATTTATAACAACGAGAGAGATAAAAGAGGTGAAGGGGTTAGAGGGGACCACCGCAGTTGGCGGCAAGATAGTATTTTTCATTGATTGGGATACCAGGTAGTGGATTATGAACATAATTGCCGGTCCCCACAATTTGGCATGGTGTTAAAGCCGTATATTTAAATTTATAACAACGAGAGAGATAAAAGAGGTGAAGGGGTTAGAGGGGACCACCGCAGTTGGCGGCAAGATAGTATTTTTCATTGATTGGGATACCAGGTAGTGGATTATGAACATAATTGCCGGTCCCCACAATTTGGCATGGTGTTAAAGCCGTATATTTAAATTTATATCAAAGAGAGAGAAAAGAGATGAAGGGGTTAGAGGGGACCACCACAACTGGTGGCAAGATAGTACTTCTCAGGGGACTCTAGAGGATCCCCTCAGTTGCTGATAAGACAGTTTTTTCATTGTTTGAGGTTTTAAGTACTCGAATTTGACCATAATTGCAAATCTTCACATCATCTTAGCATGCACTCCATTGATTTCCTATGGGGTGGGGGTAAAAAAAAATTGGACCAAAAATTGGCCCGGCAAGATCCGGATCCTTATTCTGGGAGCTATTCTTAGCCCAAATCCATTGTCAGAATTCGGTCCTCAAATTTTGCATACTCAACTACCTCCAGCGCCCGCTCTAATATTAATTAATACTCTAGGTGATATGTTTTATGTTTTGATTTATGAAATAATTTCGACATTTCAGTCATCTTCATAGTCTTGAGTGTGATTCTACTTTTGAAGTTTGAGTAATGTCAAAATGCGAATATTATATTTCATTTATTAAGGCACACTAGGCTGAAGTTCCGGCTTATGTTGTTTAGCTGCTATTCTTTTTATTTACTGTTATATTTCTGTCCAGAGTCGAGAAATCTCAAATTTAAGGTCTTTTTTCGGAATCTTAGGCCATTTAGAGCATGTCCCTATTTATTCCAATTGATTGAAACCCGGTGGCTTTATTTTTTAATTATTATTTTGCCCCTGTCCCCTTTTTATTTTTCGACCCTTGACCTTGGTCATTCAGCCCCCTTCCCCTTGGGGTAGTAAAATGAGGTGTTGGCTACAACCTTGAATGGTGATCCATTCTCACACTTTTTGCTGACTTTCTTTGCTCTTGGCCGTCGATCTAGTTTTTTTTTATCTGGATTAAATTCATAAAATTAGATTTATACAAAAACGAGCTAATAAAATAATTATAGACGATTGATCCCTCGGGAGATTATCATAAAGTACCTTGCGGTTTCTCGGAATAATTTCCGTAATTCATATTCATTTTTTTTTAAAGCAAAACATGAGACTTATTTTGCCATCCTTGTTCATTGGTTTATTAACAACTAAATTGCCATAAATTTTCATTTCATTTCTAAATAAGATACAAGGGAGACCCTTTCTATAATCTCCACATATTACAGAATGAAATAAATATCTCTTATATGTTAATAGAGATGCATAGCCTGGAACTCATTTAGGAGCTTTTTCGCCCTAAGACGGTTTCTCAATTCTCCTCATTTATTTTTTTTTTTTTTTACTTCTTTTCGGCATCTTAAGCCATATAGACTTTTAACGATATATATTTGAGTCCAGGCACATTTATTTAAATCATTTGGTATCCAAATTATTCAATTAAATTCATTGGACTGCCTGAGATCCGAATCGCGCTTTTAGATTATCATTGTCAACCTTTTTTTAAGTCTTTTTTTCGGCATTTGAGGCCATTTAGATCATGTCCTTATTTATATTTCAATTGATTGGTATCCAATTCCATTGAAATAAATTTTTTCGCCTTGTTCGGGATGCGAACCCTCGACTTTTGGCTCCAGAAGCTATAGATCAAGTTCAACAACCTTTCAAATCCTTAGTGATGGGTTTAGAGCTCTGAAATTTTTCTGAAAGACAACAACAAATTCTATAAAAACGGAGTAAATTCGATCGATTAAAAATTTTTATGTACAAAGATATAATCTTTAAAAAAAAAAAAAAAAATGTTTTATAAACAGGTAGAGAAAATTCATAAATCTGGGTTCTTAATGATTACAAAGCCTGATTACACCCAGAAGTCAGTTGGATAAGTAGTTTAAGTTATGTAGGCAACCATCTTGACAAACAAAATAAACCATTTTTATTCTAATTTAAGATTTGTAAATATTATTTTCTTTTTATTTGATTAAGGATTATTTATCTTTAAGAATTATGCTTCATAAAATATCTCTATCTAAAGACTGTACTATATATTAACAATCTTATCAAGATTTATTATTTAAATAAGTCTTTTCTATTGAGTATTTCCTGCTTAATCTTTATCTTTTGAATTTTTTTTTCTCTTGAATTCCATATAGGCTATATCCCAACGTGTTATAATTAGCGACTTTCTTATTAAATTTTATTTCGTCTTGAAATATTTATTTTGAACCGCAGAACTGAATTCTATATTTATTTATTTATTTTTTTAAGGTCTTTTTCGGCATCTAAGGCCATTTAGACCCCATTCCTATTTATTTCAAATGATTAGTAGCAAATTCAAATAAATGATTTTCTTATTCGGGACGGGAAGCGAATCCGGAACCCTGGGCACTAGAAGCTAATGTATTCTCTCTGAGCCACGGGTTTCGGGCTAATATTTAATCATTCCCCCCCCCCCCCCCCCCGCCCCCCCCGGCCCCCAACCCCCCTGTCTTAGCAGTTATCTTCAAACTTTTCAGTGTACGCTGACTCAATTCAAATTTTAAAAGCAATGAAATGATTGTCTTCTGCTGGAATATAGATTTTATTAATTTATTTAATTACAGTAACTAGTTTCGAGAACGTTTGTTCTCTTCATCAGTCTGATACGATACAATTTTTTACATGCAGGCTCATGAAGAGAAGAAACGTCCTCGAAACTAGTTTCTATAATTAAATAAATTAATACAATTTATATTCCAATGCTCAAGGGCCCACATCTTGTGGTTACGTGAATGGCGACCACGAGCTAACTGAGCTGGGACTGGCAGTTATTCTGTTCTTTACATGTCTGTCCCCTCTTTCAACAGGCGTCAGACCGGTTTATTCTATTTCTTCCGGTGCTAAAAAAAACACCATTCTGCCGACCCCGCACTGCGGGATTAAGGCTATGGAAGAAGTAGAATAAAATTTATATTCCAGCAGAAGAGCATCGTTTCATTGCTTTTAAAATTTCACTCAAGAAAATTCTACTAATCTCGGCAAAAAGAACTTTTCTAACTAAACAATTCATTCGCCAACTTTTTTTTTAGCGATTTATTACAACAAATCGCTTCATTAAAATTTTTTAAGAGTTTGGTTCAACAATGTATAAAATCCACTATGACACTTTGAAGATGGTTCAAACACGGAACCGAAACGTCAGCCGTGCGGATTAAATAAATAAAGAAATCCTTAGCTGCATCTCTCATTTTCTACCCTATTACGAATATAACATCACAGCTATAAATTGAGATTTGTATAAAATAAAAATTTTTTTTTCTGATTTGTACGAAATACAATAGATATAAATATACAGCAGCTTTGCTTTGAAGGACCACTCTCACATCATTTTATCTTGTAAATATTTCTATCGGCATCAAGCCTGTTCATCCTCAATACAAAATTATGATTTGATGGAGGGTCTGTGTCAAAATTATGTATAATATTATTTTTTTATCTTCACAGTCAAAAATACGAGAGAGCATTTTGAATGTTCTGAAAAAATAATCTTTTAACCATTTTGACACGGACCACCTGTACATTCGACGATAATCTTTTTTTAATGCAACTGAAGTGCAAAAGCTACTTTTAAGACAAGCTAATCATTTCGGTTGCCTAAGCTCAAGGTTCCAGTTCGAGCACATCACTTATAGCGCTGACTATACTGAGGATAGGTCGAAATATTCACAAGATAAAATAATACGACAGTATAATATTTTTTTACTCTTTTAAGGGTTTCTTCCACTCCGCCATCCCCTTTTATCATTAGTTAATAGATACTTATTGACCCTTTAATTAACATTTGTGTGTTTTTGTTTATGTTCCAGTTAAAAAGCAAAATGGGGCTGCCCTGCGCACCAACAGCCTCGGCTCAGGCACCCGAACGCCACCTCTTGAACGAAAGAGTAAACTTTCGGCCCTTGGGCGATTTTTCAAACCGTGGAAGTGGAAACGGAAGAAAAAGTCGGACAAGTTCGAGGCCGCCTCGCGATGTAAGTATTCAAGAACTAAATTAATACCTCCTCACTTGACCTATCCGTTTCATTTCTTTAATGTCATTATATACTTTTACTTATTATTATTTTTTTTTTTGGCCACTCATTTAGTATTCTCTTTCTTAAGTTAATATATTTATATAAAAAAAAAAACAGTTCATCAAAACACTTTAATTTTTAATTGATCAATTATGTATTTTATTAATTAGAGACAGGTGAAAAAAAGGAAATAATGTCATAAAAGTCGAACAAGTTGTATATTTAATGAATTTTTTTAATATATTCAGGAACTCAGTGATTACAAATAGTTTTCAAGCGAAATTTAAATAAAAAATCTGGTGTGACTGGCGCACAGCACACAACTTTCTCTACCCTCGGTAATCGATAGTTGTGTACTGTGCTTTTCACACCAGAGTTTTATGTCTATGTATTTATTTCCGACAATACGGTACATTCGATTTTCAAAATGTAAAATTATTTATATTTTGTTACCATTGCAACCATTTCTCCTATCTTTTCTATGGAGTACACAAGTAAAGTGGTCTTCAAAAGATTTCAATGGCAAAATGAGAATATACATTTTAAAGGGCATCTAAAAAATAGTTGATATATGAATAAAAAAAATCTTTGGAGCGAATTTTAATAAAATTCGAAAATAACTGAAAAAGTGCATCAGTAAAGTACTAGTACTCTTTGGTCGATTTTGTTCAAACTTTTAATAACAATAATAGCATTTTTGTTATTAAAAGTCCGCCAATTTTTTTTAAAAAACCCCTCCCTCTGAAAAAATCATATATGCCTTTTTGAATACCCCAGCTCTGATGTGGGCCAAAGGGGGGGGGTGTAGGAAACATAGGACCGAAACATTAGCCGCGGGCTGAAAAGCCATTTAAGTTATTTAAGTTTTGTATCTAATTAGGGAGGAAAAGGGAATTTTTAGATTCTGAATCTCCCCCCCCTCTCGCTCCTTCCTTAATTTCTTGAAGTACGCTAGTATAATAATTACTTGAAGTAATGAATGTGATATGATTATAATAGAGGGATGGAGATATCAGCCAAATTGGAATCCTCGAGTTTCAATAAAACTAATTAAAATAAAAGTGTAAAATTGCTGTTATTTATTAATCTTACGAAAGGTAGATTTGCAGCCAGGACAATAAAAAACTATTTTAATTTCTATAGAAGGAACCGGAGAATAAAACCAGCTGCAAGTGAACGTCTCTCACTTCAATTTAATTTGTAAATATTTCGACCGGCATCACGCCTGGTCATCATCAGTACAAAAAAAATGATGGTTTTATTCTCCGGTTCCTTCTATATGTATATGACCACAAAAGTTCTAATCGTAATCTATTTTAATTTCTTTGGTCGACGTTTCGACGACAATCGCGTCCTTCGGGACCAAAGATAGTTAAAAAAGCACACATGGATTTTGTTGTGGCATGTATAAAATATTTGAATAATATTGACAAAGATGCCTTTATCAACATTACAAATATGGATTTTATAGCTGGATAATCGTTAATAGGTAAATAAAAGAATAGCAGCTAAAATTATTTCATTTATTGAACCACTAGGCTGACGTTTCGGCCTTGGTCAAGACCATCCTCAGAGCTATAACAACATAAAGTATATTTTTTTAAAATTTATTTGTGAAATTTTACAAATTTTAACATTATAACATGGCATAATTCAGAGATATTATAATTCCCTTGCGGACTGTAAATATATGCATACAAACAATCAAGGGCGGATCCAGAGGTGTTTCTCGGGGGGGGGGGGGGGAGTAATCTAAAAAATTTTCTGCGAAAAAATTATTTTTTTTTTTCGCAAAACCAAAGTTTTCCGGACCCAAAATTTTTGCCTCCCGCAGAACATTCCCCTCTTTTTTGCGGAACCCAAAAATTTTTTTCCCGTCCGTAAAAATATTTTACCTTTTTTTTTTTTAGAGACGCAAAATTTTTTCCCATTCGCGGAACTAAAATTTTTTTCATGTGTCGCCCGCGAACAGAAATTTTTTTCCCGTCCGTAAAAATTATTTTACCTTTTTTTTTAGAGACGTAAAATTTTACATTAAAAATAAATTGCATTGTATTGTATTGTAAAAAGAAATGTTTCGTTTCATTGTTTATAGCTCCGAGGATGGCTTTGACCAAAGCCGAAACGTCAGCTAGCTGTTGAAATATATTTTTAAAGAAAAAATTCTGGCTGCATTTTTCTTCCAACTTTCATTCCTGATACAAATTCCACCAGCCACAAAATACCCTTATACTAATAAATTTAAAAAAAAAAAAAGTATTTTTTTAAATCTCGGGGGGGGGGGGTAATTACCCCCCCCTTGTAGCCCTTAAACAATGACCAAGACCGAAACGTCAGCCTAGTGGGTCAGTAAATGAAATAATTTTAGCTGCTATTCTTTTATATACCCATTTGTCAATATTGTTCAAATATTTTATTTTATTTCAATAACATGTGCGCTTGCGATATGTGTAAGCATATAATTTCCAATAACTGAAGATATCCAAATAAATTCAGTAACGTCATATCCTGGGAGTTTTATTGAAACTCGAGTCCAATTTGGCTGATATCTCCATCCCTCTATTATAATGTACGATAGTATAGTTCGATCCTTGAATCATAAGAAGGAAAGAGATTCCTGATTTATTTAAAATTATAAAACAAAATTTGTGCATTAAAAATGCTTCCATTCAGAAATTCAATTTTCGCAAAAGGAAAAATGATGTAGTTGGAAACTTTTAAGTTATGTATAAAGCGAATTGTGGCTGTTATATAAATTAGATTAATGAGATGAAGAGGATGCAGCCAATGATAAATAAAAAGCATCTATTTTGCTAACACTCTTTATTTAGGAACGTTTCGGCCATGATTAACAAGGCCATCTTCAGCCCTTCAAGCTAGAAAATTAATACATACATTCATTAAAAGTTTTTTCTTATGCTAACAAATGGTCATAAACATACATTTTTATACTCACAGTATATTTTATATTGTTAACATACAAAATAGATTTTGTCATAAGAGATATATAATACAGTACATGTGTATTTGGTCGTATGTATATTTATATTTTCAATTACCCACAAGAGAGTATAAGAGAGCAACGCCTTGAATGAGAAAAATATTTAACATTTCGTCTATTTAAATAAATGTTTCTTTATAATTCTATTTTTATTAATAATTTCTTTTTTAAATTTAAATCATAGCCGATTACAAAAATTGTTCCCTATTTAATCATTCCAAAAGATAAAAGCATTCACTGTTACTTTAATAAATTTTTTAAATTATTTATTTATTTTTTTATTATTAATATAATATATTATCAATGACCATTGTCATTGTCCATTGTCGCATAACAGAGCAGCGTAGAAATTACTTAAACCTATACAATCCGTGTGGTGTTTTGATATTTACACTAAACCTTCAGACAGTGGCAGGTTCACTAATTACCATTCTAACTTACCTATTATCTATAACATGGGCGTAGCCAGACTTTGTTAGGGGGGGCCAACTCCTCGTTAGGGCGAAGAGGGGTTGAATTAATATCTACATAGAGTATTAATTATTTATTTAAACAAAATAAACAAATTAAATTAATGTAGTGAATTGGAGTGTTAAAAAAAATTTTCCAATGGGAAAAATATATATATATATATATTTTTTTTAATTCTTAGGACCAGCCAGGGGGGCAACGGCCCCTGCCCCCCCTCGGCTACGCCCATGTCTATAAGATTAATACGTTGAATTATTTTTTGAAAAGAATATTTGATCTGGGAGATGCACAATTTTGTCAAAAAATCTAGAACAATTTAAACAACTTGCCAGTAAAAATTGTTACCCTAATTATATGATCAATAAAATTATTTATAATTACCAACTTAAATATAATAAAAGAAATAATAAGACATATAATATAGTGGGGGGAGCAAGTAATTTAGCAAACCGTTATTTTTCTCTCATTTACATCCCTTACGTATCAGAGAAAATTAGTAAAACTTTTCGCAATCTTAAAATAAATATAGCCCATAAACAATCAAGAAATCTATCGTTCCTTTTCAATAATAAAGATCGCATTCCTCAAAGCCAACTAAATAACACCATTTATTTATTAAATTGTTTAGATTGTCCATCCCCCTCAAGCGTTTATATAGGGCAGTCTAGCAGGCATCAAGGGATTCGAATATCTGAACATAAAAGTAGTGTGAAAAATAAAAAATTGACCACTGCACTATCAGTTCATTCCTTTGAAACAGGACATAAGTTTGACTTTGATAATGTGGTCACCTTGGCAATTAATAATAATACAGCAAAAAGACTGATTGTGGAAAAATCTTATATAAAAAAATACGGTCAGCGGGCTCTAAATTTCCACACGGATTGTATAGGTTTAAGTAATTTCTACGCTGCTCTGTTATGCGACAATGGACAATGACAATGGTCATTGATAATATATTATATTAATAATAAAAAAAATAAATAAATAATTTAAAAAAATTTATTAAAGTAACAGTGAATGCTTTTATCTTTTTTGGAATGATTAAATAGGGAACAATTTTTGTAATCGGCTATGATTTAAATTTAAAAAGAAATTATTAATAAAAATAGAATTATAAAGAAACATTTATTTAAATAGACGAAATGTTAAATATTTTTCTCATTCAAGGCGTTGCTCTCTTATACTCTCTTGTGGGTAATTGAAAATATAAATATACATACGACCAAATACACATGTACTGTATTATATATCTCTTATGACAAAATCTATTTTGTATGTTAACAATATAAAATATACTGTGAGTATAAAAATGTATGTTTATGACCATTTGTTAGCATAAGAAAAAAACTTTTAATGAATGTATGTATTAATTTTCTAGCTTGAAGGGCTGAAGATGGCCTTGTTAATCATGGCCGAAACGTTCCTAAATAAAGAGTGTTAGCAAAATAGATGCTTTTTATTTATCATTGGCTGCATCCTCTTCATCTCATTAATCTAACTTTAAGTTATTTTCGATATCGTAAGCCATATAGACATTAACGAAAATATATGACCTATATTCTATACATCACATTAAGTTTTTGTTTCGATCATATATCATGCCATCAATTTCTCAGAGCAACAGCTGGCTTTTAATGATTTCTCCTTAGAATTTACTGTGAACTAGTAGATAACGCTTAGTAAAGTCTAATTCTTTAATGTGTATCATATAACAAATTTATCATTTATTTTTTTTTTTATTGGTATTAAGAATTTTAAGTAAGCTTTGGTCACTCTACTTTAAAAAGAGTTAACATATTAAGCTATTTAATAAATTTTATTTTCAAAAGTTCATTCAAAGGAGCCGAATTCAAACAAATCAATTAAAGAACTGATCTGGTCAAAAAGGTCAGATATCAAAGAGGAAAGCGCTCGATAAAATTTCTTTTTAAGAATTTTGAGGTCTTTTCTCAACCTGCAAATCACTTTCAATTAAATTCTAAAGATCATTTTCTTTTAATAGAAATTTATTTAAATATTTTTTAAAAGACTTTTGAAAATTATCTTTACAAATCTTTCTTATTATATGTATTTAATGAATGAGGTGGTCTCATTACAAATTATTTTCTCACCCTTTATGATATGATTTGCTTTTATTAGATAATAGCGACAAAAAATTATTTTTTTTTTATACATTAATAATTTTAAATAAACGCTAGAAGTGCCAGGCCCGCTTTGTCTTAAATTATATACTTAATTATGAGGATGTAAGGCAGCCAAAACCAAATTAATAAAAAAATTACTTTATTTAACACTTATGTCGACTAGTACTTTGGGAGCGTACAAGATGTACGTAACGCAATTTGGGGGAGGGGGGTCTCGTAAAACGTTACCATTAGGGTCCGACCGAAACAAGATTTTCAACCGAAACCGAATATTCGGCCTCAATCTTAGTTTCGGCCGAAACCGAAACTTGTATTTTTTTTTTTTTGAAATTTTTTCTGCCCAGCGGAAAAATTTTTCCCCTCCCGTGAAAATCATTTTACCTTTTTTTTAGGGAGACTAAATATTTTTCCGCTTTTGCAAATCATTTGACCCTTTTTTTTTTTGCCTACGAAATCTTTTCACACTCAGGTTTCGGCCGGCCGAAACAAGGATTTTTGGCCGAAACCGAATATTCGGTCGGTTCCTAGTTATCATGCGTTACAGGGGGGGGAGGGGGGATTGAACAACGCTTAACCTAACCTAACTGGTATTTTAGCGACTTTCCGATACTTTGCGCAACATAATTATGACTTTTAGATAAAAATGGCCACTTGAGCGTTACGTAACGTCTAGGGGAGGGGGACCAAAAAAATGTTACGGCGCGTTACATGGGGGGGGGGGGTCAAAAATCTTCAAAAATTGCTTTACATAATACTTGTACGCTCCATTTACTGATGTACATTTTCAGTAGGAACCGACCGAATATTCGGTTTCGGTTACGGTTTCGGCCATTTCGCCAAAAATCATGGTTTCGGCCGTAGTTTCGGTTTCGGCCGGCCGAAACTTGAGTCTTAAAAAAAAAGGTTAAATGATTTGCACTTGAAGGAGAAAAAATTTTTGTCTCCCTAAAACAAAGGTAAAATGATTTTCACGGAGGGGAAAAAATTTCAAAAAAAAAATATAAATTTTTTTATAGGAAATACAAGTTTCGGTTTCGGCCGAAACTAAGGTTGAGGCCGAACATTCGGTTTCGGTTGAAATCTTGTTTCGGTCGGACCCTAATTTTCAGTTTTTTTTTTTTTTATTCGATTTTCTCAAAATTCAATTATTTTTTAGATGCTCTTTGAAATGTATATTCTCATTTTACCATTGAAATCTTATGAAGACCACTTTACTCTTGTACTTCATAGGAAATATAGGAGTAATTCCCATGGTAACAGAATATAAATATATTCCCATGTTTATAAATATTATATCTTGAAATCAAATGCACTGTAATGTGGGAAACTAAATGCATGTCGACACAAAAATCTGGTGTGACAAGCACAGAACACAACTTTCAATTATGGAAGGTAAGAGAAAGTTGTGTGCTGTGCGACCATCACACCAGATTTTTTATTAATAAATACAGTTAAACACTTTAAAAAATAATATATTTTTTAAATTATTTAAAAATCATAAATCATAATTAATTTAATTGGTTTTTTAGCGTTGGAGCGCAAAATTTCGGTGCGTGCGGCTCGCGATGAATTGGTGCAGAAGGGCATCCTACTTCCAGACAGTCCGACATCGCCGTCCTCTCCACCTGGTGAGTTTGAAAAATTAAATACGAATTTCTTTTATATATAAAATAAGATGAGAATTTATTCATTTTTAAACCATATTTGAGTGAACCCATATTGTCCGTCCGACTTTTGGCATGATTAACACGTAAAACCTCAAAAACAAAATTTTTAGACTTTCTATTTAATTTCTTTAAATAAATTGATGCCTGATTGCGGATAATTTGCTACTGATAGAGTATTAATCAGGTTTAAATTTACTCTTAGCTTTAAAGGGTATTTTCAAAGCCGTTCTCTAAAGGAGCAAATGTTGTGTATAATACCGATAAAACTCTTGGCTTTCATTATCCCCTCTTTGCCGTAAAATATTGATGAACGAAAAGCTTTTTTATAGCTATTTGGTTGGCATCATATAATTTTTCGCAAATAAAAAAAAGACAAACAAAAAAATTAAATCAATATGGTATTTTGCGATTGGTGAGTTCGGAGTTCCCAAGGGGAGTGGATCCTTTTATTGACAATTTTACTGTATAAAGACGTTTTAAAGCAAGAGTTAACGAGAGATTCGTTCTAAAGAAGTATTTATCAATTTTTATATCATTGCGAGCATTTTCGATTTCATTGATAATATAATAATTTTAGGGCAGGAATTTTATTTTAGATACCACAGACATAACTCATTGTTAATTTAGAAGGAATCGGAGAATAAAACCACCATATTTAATTCGTAGATATTTCGACCGGGACATCACGCCTGGTCATCAGTACAAAAAAAAAAATAAGTTTTTGGAGGGCCTGTTCGCTCGTGCTGGCATCAGTCCCCCTCTTCTCTGAATTTTTACTTTCTCTTACCTCTATATATGTTAATATATAGGGAGAGAAAGTATTGGATTCATGACAAAAATTCGATGTCGATTAGTGGATATACACGTTTTGAGGTCCCCTGAATCCAAAAAAGTGTTTTTCGCGACATGGTCTGTCTGTCTGTCAGTCTGTGTGTCTGTCTGTGTGTGTTCAATTTTAAGCATGAAGGATTTGAGCTAGGAGGTTTAAATTTTATATATAAGTTAGACATCCACCTAGGGGGTGAAAATAAGCTTTTGAACGAAATTGGCCAAAGGGTACTAGTACTTTACGTACTTTTTCACTTTTTTTTCGATTTTCTTAAAATTCACTCTAACGATTTTGAATAAAATTCAAAAATAATTTATTTTTACCTTTTTTTTTCTCTGTTAAAAAACACCCACACTTTTTCACACTCACATTCACACACGCATACACATAGTCTTTTCGACAACTCAGGCCATATAAGACTTTGACGAAAACCTTTATTATTTATAAAATCTGAAGTCCAGGCATTCTTATCTAAGCCATTTAGTATCCAAATGGCTTAAATAAAATCATCGGACTACCTGGGGTCCGAACCCGCGACGTTTGGTATAGGAGGTAGGCACGCTACCAACAAGACCAAGCCCGTAGGCCAACCCCTTTTGGATAGGCAACTAATACACATCTTTGCTTTTTTTTTGTCTATCTATCAGTTTTATTAAATTTCTCACTGAAGGATTTTTATGAACCCTCCATGTTTTCTTAAAATTTATACCAGTTTTACTTTCTCTTACCTATATGTATATGCTAATATACATGCAAAGATCGCGGAAACCTTCCAAAACAGGCATCTTCTCAGTTCCCGCAGTTGAGTTTCCCCTTTATGCTTCTCCTTTTGTTTTTATTTTCTTCCTGGCTGCATGTGACTATTGGTCATTATAGGTCTTCGGACCTTATGCACCCATTCCAAAAAAAAAAAAAAAAAAAAAAAAAAACAGCTAATATAGAGAGAAAGTATTTGATTCATGTCGAAAATTCGATGTCTCGATTTTGATTGATATGCACGTTTTGAGGTCCCCTGAGTCCAAAAAAGTGGTTTTCGCGACATTGTCTGTCTGTGTGTGTGTGTCTGTCTGTCTGTGTTCAATTTTAAGCATGAAAGAATCCAGCTACGAGGTCAAAATTGTATTTTTAAATTAGGCACCCCCCTGAGGCGTGAAAATAAGCTTTTAATCAAAATCGGCCAAAAAATACTAGTACTTTACTGATGTGCTTTTTCAATTTTTTTTTTTTCGATTTTCTTAAAATTCATTCTAACAATTTTGAATAAAATTCAAAAATCAATTATTTTTTAGATACTTTTTAAAACGTATATTCTCATTTTGCCATTGAAATCATTTGAAGACCACTCTACTCTTGTGCTTCATAGGAAAGATACGAGAAATGGTGTCATGGTAACAAAATATAAATATTTCCCATGTTTATAAATTTTATATCTTGAATTCTAATATATCGGATTAAACTAAATATATCTCGACACAAAAAAAAATGGTGTTACAAGCACAGAACACAACTTTCGATTACCAAAGGTAAGAGAAAGTTGTGTGTTGTGTGTCCAGCCACTCCAGATTTTTTTTATTTTCAAATATTTCTTGCCAGTAGGCATATAGTATAAAAAGAATAAATTATTATACTCTCATACTGAGATTTGATTGCGCGGCGCTCTCTATCCTATCTCTAGTGTTTCTGGCTTTCGCCGCTAGAGGGTAGCTGTGTGGTCGGAGAGCGTTCGAAGCTTCAACCCTATTGACCCTGTCCCTGCCCTTGACAAACCCTTCTGCATATCATACTTGCAGACATTTTTTATCTTAATTTTCTTTATATAAAAAACTTTCATATAAACGCAGGAAAATTTAATAAAATATCGACGACTTCATTATGACCTGAAAACATAAAACGTTCTGATTATAAAAAAGGTTTAATTTATATTAAAAAAAACCTGTTTAAGAGTATGAGAGGATTTTTTTTTTCTTAAATTCAGAAGTTTTCCCTCTCTATTTTTATATTCTCGTCACTCAAATTCTATATATTAAGAACCCTTTCGGTCAAGTTTTTCTCGCTCTCGGTACTTTCATAAAAACAAATTTTTTTCTTTTTAATACAAAATTTGACTTGATTCTCAACTAACTATTTTAATTTCTTGTATAACGCTCCTGAGAGTTAAACCTTTCCACTTATGGATCAGGATGTTGTGATACCACAAAAGTTCAGATAACAGAATTATCAATACTATACCGATACGAATTGTTACATGTTATCCAAATCTTAAAGGCATAACAAAAAAATTTGCTCTAGATTTTTAAACAACCCTTAAATCAGCGTTTTCCAAGCCTCCCTAGGGAGGCGCGGACTAGTCTAAGGGGAGGCGCGAATATTGGCCACCAAGATCAATTTTCCAAATGATTGCTAGTTTTATAAATAAAATAATAAAATTTAGAAAATTCTGGGACGGAGTTTTTAATTAAAATAATAAATATGAATAAATAAAAAAAAATATTTTTATATAAATTTATATTTTTTAGCATTAAACATTTTTGTTTTGTATTATTTTATTAAATGTGTGGGGGGGGGGGGGACGTCATACGATCAAATATTTTTAAGGGAGGCGTTGTAACATAAAGTTTGGAAACCACTGGTTTTAATTTTTTCTGACTAGACACGAAGCTCGCCGAAGGCGATAGCATTGTTAATTATTTTATTTATTAAGATTGGATTACAAATGGCTTAAATAAGAATGCCTCGACCCCAACTTATATATATATATTCTTAATAATAACAGTTTTCGTTTAAAGTCTTAAATGGCCTAAGTTGCCGAAAAGACTTTGTGTATGGGTGTGTGAATGCGAGTGGGAATGGGAAAAAAGTGTTTAAAAAAAAATAAAAAGAATGGATTAGGGGTTGAAAAATTGAAAAAAATGTTTTTTTAATTTTTTTTTTAACAAAATCGAAGTCACATAAATAGAAAACATTCAAAAAATAGCGTTGATTATTATTTTATAATATTAAGGGGAGGATGAAGGGTTGATTATTTAAGAAAGGCCTTGGAATATTCCAAATCACTTGTTGACATTCTTTTCCAACTGTAAATTTAGTTAGATTAGAGCAAAAGGTATTTTTTTACTTTTAATAAAAAGGGAATTGCTATTTTCTTCTATTTATTCCTACACCAAAGAGAGAGACAAGTCTCGTTCAGTCGAGTTGGTGGCCGCGCGACAGGCGCGCCGAGCCCTGTGTTTAAAGTGATTTAAAGTGAAATATTATATTAGTGTAACCCACCCTGACTACCCCGTCAGCCAACACACCCTTTTGAGAGTCTTATCAAAGGTAATTATTATGCATTTTATCGTTGAAAAAAAAAAATGATAGAAACAAATAATTTGACTGCGAAAAACGATTCTTTTGAATATGAAATTAAATATTTTGTATTTCACTAAGGGTAGAGGGAGAATATAAGCTGTTGAAAGGGGAAGGGGGAGTGTAGGTGGCATTGAAAAAAAAAAATAGTTTTTTATTTTTTTATTTTTTTTTTTAAACACTCACATTTTTCTCATTCACACTCAACACTCACACACACATTCACACAGTCTTTTCGACAACTCGCGCCATTTAAGACTTTATACGATAACCGTTATTAATTAATAATATACATATTGGGGGTCCAGGCCCCAATATATTTTTAAAGAAAAAAATTCTGATTGCGTTTTCTTCTAACTTTCCTTCCTAATACAAATTCCACCAGTCATAAAATACCCTTATACCAGCATTTTCCAAGCAGTGAGGCGCCTCTAGGTAGGCGCGGACTAGTCTAAGGGGAGGCGCGAACCTGAACCAATTTTCCAAATGATTGCTAGTTTTAATATAAATTAAAAAAATATGTTTATATAAATTTATATTTTTTAGCATTAAAAATTTTGTTTTTTGAGGCGTGGGGGAGGCGTCATA
>JAKCPI010014888.1:0-12761 GCA_023213315.1 Euborellia annulipes | reverse complement strand
TACCATTGAAATCTTATGAAGACCACTTTACTCTTGTACTTCATAGGAAATATGGGAGAAATTCCCAAGGTAACAGAATATAAATATGTTCCCATGTTTATAAATATTATATCTTGAAATCAAATGCACTGTAATGTCGGAATCTAGATAACAATGACGACATAAAAAATTCTGGTGTGAGCCAATTAGTGAACATAACTTTCAATTATCGAAGGTAAGAGAAAGTTGTGCCCAATGCGACCAGGTCACTGCAATTTCGCCAGATTTTTTTATTAATAAATACAGTTAAACACTTTATAAAATAATATATTTTTTTTTTAATTATTTAAAAATCATAAATCATATTAATTTTAATTGGTTTTTTTAGCGTTGGAGCGCAAAATTTCGGTGCGTGCGGCTCGCGAGGAATCAAGTGAAGAAGGGCATCCTACTTCCAGACAGTCCGACATCGCCGTCCTCTTCACCTGGTCCAAGAGTTTGAAAAAAATTAACTACGAAGTTCTTTTTTTATAAATAAAATAAGATGAAAATTTATTCATTTTTAAACCATATTTGAGTGAACCCATATTGTCCGTCCGACTTTTGGCATGATTAACACGTAAAACCTCAAAAACAAAATTTTTTGACTTTCTATTTAATTTCTTTAAATAAATTGATGCCTGATTGCGGATAATTTGCTACTGATAGAGTATTAATCAGGTTTAAATTTACTCTTAGCTTTAAAGGGTATTTTCAAAGACCGTTCTCTAAAGGAGCAAATGTTGTGTATAATACTGAATAAAACTTGGCTTTCATTATCCCCCCTTTGCCGTAAAAATATTGATGAACGAAAAGCTTTTTTATAGCTATTTGGTTGGCATCATATAATTTTTCGCAAATAAAAAAAAGACAAACAAAAAAAATTAAATCAATATGGTATTTTGCGATTGGTGAGTTCGGAGTTCCCAAGGGGAGTGGATCCTTTTATTGACAATTTTACTATATAAAGACGTTTTAAAGCAAGAGTTAACGAGAGATTCGTTCTAAAGAAGTATTTATCATTTTTTATATCATTGCGAGCATTTTCGATTTCATGATAATATAATAATTTTAGGGCAGGAATTTTATTTTAGATACCACAGACATAACTCATTGTTAATTTAGAAGGAACCGGAGAATAAAACCACCATATTTAATTCGTAGATATTTCGATCGGGACATCACGCCTGGTCATCAGTACAAAAAAAAAAAAAAAAGATTTTTTTGGAGGGCCTGTTCGCTCGTGCTGGCATCAGTCCCCCCGCTTCTCTGAATTTTTAATTTCTCTTACCTCCATATATGTTAATATATAGGGAGAGAAAGTATTGGATTCATGACAAAAAATTCGATGTCGATTAGTGGATATACACGTTTTGAGGTCCCCTGAATCCAAAAAAGTGTTTTTCGCGACATGGTCTGTCTGTCTGTCAGTCTGTGTGTCTGTCTGTGTGTGTTCAATTTTAAGCATGAAGGATTTGAGCTAGGAGGTTTAATATATATAAGTTAGACATCCACCTAGGGGGGTGAAAATAAGCTTTTGAACGAAATTGGCCAAAGGGTACTAGTACTTTACGTACTTTTTCACTTTTTTTCGATTTTCTTAAAATTCACTCTAACGATTTTGAATAAAATTCAAAAATAATTTATTTTTACCTTTTTTTTTCTCTGTTAAAAAACACCCACACTTTTTCACACTCACATTCACACACGCATACACATAGTCTTTTCGACAACTCAGGCCATATAAGACTTTGACGAAAACCTTTACTATTTATAAAATCTGTAAGTCCAGGCATTCTTATCCAAGCCATTTAGTATCCAAATGGCTTAAATAAAATCATCGGACTACCTGGGGTCCGAACCCGCGACGTTTGGTATAGGAGGTAGGCACGCTACCAACAAGACCAAGCCCGTAGGCCAACCCCTTTTGGATAGGCAACTAATACACATCTTTGCTTTTTTTTGTCTATCTATCAGTTTTATTAAATTTCTCACTGAAGGATTTTTATGAACCCTCCATGTTTTCTTAAAATTTATACCAGTTTTACTTTCTCTTACCTATATGTATATGCTAATATACATGCAAAGATCGCGGAAACCTTCCAAAACAGGCATCTTCTCAGTTCCCGCAGTTGAGTTTCCCCTTTATGCTTCTTTTTGATTTTCTTCCTGGCTGCATGTGACTATTGGTCATTATAGGTCTTCGGACCTTATGCACCCATTCCAAAAAAAAAAAAAAAAAAAAAAAAAAAAAAACAGCTAATATAGAGAGAAAGTATTTGATTCATGTCGAAAATTCGATGTCTCGATTTTGATTGATATGCACGTTTTGAGGTCCCCTGAGTCCAAAAAAGTGGTTTTCGCGACATTGTCTGTCTGTGTGTGTGTCTGTCTGTCTGTGTTCAATTTTAAGCATGAAAGAATCCAGCTACGAGGTCAAAATTGTATATTTAAATTAGGCACCCCCTGAGGCGTGAAAATAAGCTTTTAATCAAAATCGGCCAAAAAATACTAGTACTTTACTGATGTGCTTTTTCAATTTTTTTTTTTCGATTTTCTTAAAATTCACTCTAACAATTTTGAATAAAATTCAAAAATCAATTATTTTTTAGATACTTTTTAAAACGTATATTCTCATTTTGCCATTGAAATCATTTGAAGACCACTCTACTCTTGTGCTTCATAGGAAAGATACGAGAAATGGTTGTCATGGTAACAAAATATAAATATTTCCCATGTTTATAAATTTTATATCTTGAATTCTAATATATCGGATTAAACTAAATATATCTCGACACAAAAAAAATGGTGTTACAAGCACAGAACACAACTTTCGATTACCAAAGGTAAGAGAAAGTTGTGTGTTGTGTGTCCAGCCACTCCAGATTTTTTTATTTTCAAATATTTCTTGCCAGTAGGCATATAGTATAAAAAAGAATAAATTATTATACTCTCATACTGAGATTTGATTGCGCGGCGCTCTCTATCCTATCTCTAGTGTTTCTGGCTTTCGCCGCTAGAGGGTAGCTGTGTGGTCGGAGAGCGTTCGAAGCTTCAACCCTATTGACCCTGTCCCTGCCCTTGACAAACCCTTCTGCATATCATACTTGCAGACATTTTTTATCTTAATTTTCTTTATATAAAAAACTTTCATATAAACGCAGGAAAATTTAATAAAATATCGACGACTTCATTATGACCTGAAAACATAAAACGTTCTGATTATAAAAAAGGTTTAATTTATATTAAAAAAAACCTGTTTAAGAGTATGAGAGGATTTTTTTTTCTTAAATTCAGAAGTTTTCCCTCTCTATTTTTATATTCTCGTCACTCAAATTCTATATATTAAGAACCCTTTCGGTCAAGTTTTTCTCGCTCTCGGTACTTTCATAAAAACAAATTTTTTCTTTTTAATACAAAATTTGACTTGATTCTCAACTAACTATTTTAATTTCTTGTATAACGCTCCTGAGAGTTAAACCTTTCCAGTTATGGATCAGGATGTTGTGATACCACAAAAGTTCAGATAACAGAATTATCAATACTATACCGATACGAATTGTTACATGTTATCCAAATCTTAAAGGCATAACAAAAAAATTTGCTCTAGATTTTTTAAACAACCCTTAAATCAGCGTTTTCCAAGCCTCCCTAGGGAGGCGCGGACTAGTCTAAGGGGAGGCGCGAATATTGGCCACCAAGATCAATTTTCCAAATGATTGCTAGTTTTATAAATAAAATAATAAAATTTAGAAAATTCTGGGACGGAGTTTTTAATTAAAATAATAAATATGAATAAATAAAAAAAATATTTTTATATAAATTTATATTTTTTAGCATTAAACATTTTTGTTTTGTATTATTTTATTAAATGTGTGAGGGGGGGGGGGGACGTCATACGATCAAATATTTTTAAGGGAGGCGTTGTAACATAAAGTTTGGAAACCACTGGTTTTAATTTTTTCTGACTAGACACGAAGCTCGCCGAAGGCGATAGCATTGTTAATTATTTTATTTATTAAGATTGGATTACAAATGGCTTAAATAAGAATGCCTCGACCCCAACTTATATATATATATTCTTAATAATAACAGTTTTCGTTTAAAGTCTTAAATGGCCTAAGTTGCCGAAAAGACTTTGTGTATGGGTGTGTGAATGCGAGTGGGAATGGGAAAAAAGTGTTTAAAAAAAAAATAAAAAGAATGGATTAGGGGTTGAAAAATTGAAAAAAATGTTTTTTTTAATTTTTTTTTTAACAAAATCGAAGTCACATAAATAGAAAACATTCAAAAAATAGCGTTGATTATTATTTTGATTAGGGGGGGGATGAAGGGTTGATTATTTAAGAAAGGCCTTGGAATATTCCAAATCACTTGTTGACATTCTTTTCCAACTGTAAATTTAGTTAGATTAGAGCAAAAGGTATTTTTTTTACTTTTAATAAAAAGGGAATTGTTATTTTCATCTATTTATTCCTATCGAAAGAGAGACAAGTCTCGTTCAGTCGAGTTGGTGGCCGTGCGGCAGGCGCGCCGAGCTGCTATCTTTTTTCTAATTGTGTTTAAAGTGATTTAAAGTGAAATATTATATTAGTGTAACCCACCCTGACTACCCCGTCAGCCAACACACCCTCTTGAGAGTCTTATTAAAGGTAATTATTATGCATTTTATCGTTGAAAAAAAAAAATGATAGAAACAAATAATTTGACTGCGAAAAACGATTCTTTTGAATATGAAATTAAATATTTTGTATTTCACCAAGGGTAGAGGGAGAATATAAGCTGTTGAAAGGGGAAGGGGGAGTGTAGGTGGCATTGAAAAAAAAAATAGTTTTTTATTTTTTATCTTTTTTTTTTAAACACCACTTTTTCTCATTCACACTCAACACTCACACACACATTCACACAGTCTTTTCGACAACTCGCGCCATTTAAGACTTTATACGATAACCGTTATTAATTAATAATATACATATTGGGGGTCCAGGCCCCAGTATATTTTTAAAGAAAAAATTCTGATTGCGTTTTCTTCTAACTTTCCTTCCTAATACAAATTCCACCAGTCATAAAATACCCTTATACCAGCATTTTCCAAGCAGTGAGGCGCCTCTAGGTAGGCGCGGACTAGTCTAAGGGGAGGCGCGAACCTGAACCAATTTTCCAAATGATTGCTAGTTTTAATATAAATTAAAAAAATATGTTTATATAAATTTATATTTTTTAGCATTAAAAATTTTTGTTTTTTGAAGGGCGTGGGGGAGGCGTCATAAGATTAAATATTTTTAAGGGAGGCATGGTAACATAAAGTTTGGAAACCACTGCCTTAAATAGAGATTAAAAGAAAATAAATGGTACAGAGATTGCATGATTCCTTTAAATAAAAAAAAAATCCGTTGTCTAAAGATTTAATTAATTAGAAAAAATTTAATTGGATTTTAGTAAAAACTGTTAGATAACGAAATAATTAATTAGATACAAAACCTTGGAATAAGTTACGTAAAATTTTACATCTTTTAAAATCTTTTGAAGGGCTAATTTATTTATTAATTAAAAACCATTTAACGAAATCTTTTTGATTGATGGACATTGGTAACTACTAATAATAATAAACTTTATATATCCAATCTTCATTTTTTTAACAAAAATAATCTGGTGTGATTGGTCGCACAACACACAATTTTCTCATATCTTCGGTAATTGAAAGTTTTTTTTAACCCTTTTCGGCTACTGAGGCCATTCAGGGGTATGACCTTATTATATATATTTTTAAATTACAAAGTATCGATGGCTACCGGGGGACGTTCCACACGCTGATTGCTCGGGGTCACCAATTCCGAGTTTTCGCCAAGATTGGCATTGCTTAACCGCAACGATTGTGGCGACTGTTGCTCTTCTCGCTTGCCTAGCCCCCGGCTCAATTGAAAGTTGTTTTCTCTGTTTTTCACACCAAATTTTTTGTGTCGACATATATTTACTTTCCGACAGTATACCTTAGGCCAGTGGTTTCCAAACTTTATGTTACAACGCCTCCCTTACAAATATTTATTCATATAACGCCTCCCCCTCCCCCATTTTGTAAAATAATACAAAAACAAAAAATTTTAATGCTAAAAAATATAAATTTATATAAAAGCGGAGTCAAAAAAAAAAAAAATTCCTAGTCATATGCAGTCAAAATTATTGTGACGTTTCGGCCTTCTTAAGAGAATAAATGAAATTTTAAATTTAATTAATTTCAAAATTAAAATTTTCATTTTTCATTCAAAATTTCATTTATTCTCGCCTCCCGCCCTGAAGATGGCCTAGACTAGTGTGGAAAATTGCTCGCTGTGGCTAATATTCGCGCCTCCCCTTAGACTAGTCCCGGCCTCCCTAGGGAGGCGCCTCACAGTTTGGAAAACTCTATTCTACCCCTTAGACATTATATAGAATTCAAGATGTAAAATTTATAAATATGCGAAAATATTTATATTTATTTACCATGGCAACCAGTCCTCTTATCGTTCCTATAGAGGTGTGCTTAAAAAATGAGAATATACATTTTAAAAAGCAACAATAAAATAATTGATTTATGAATTTAAATCAAGAATCGTTAGAGAAAAATCGAAAAAATAAAGTTAAAAAGTACATTAGTAAAGTACAGGGGCGGATCCAGAGGTGTTTCTCGGGGGGGGGGGGTAATCTGGAGTGACTGGTCGCACAGCTCACATTTTTTTCTTAATTTTGGTAATTTAAAAGCGCATTCTGTACTTGTTTGCCAGAATATAAATATAAATCAAATTTTTAAGTATTAATTTTTGAAATTTTACATTAAAAATACATTTTTTTTCGAAAAAAAGTATTTTTTTCAAATCTCAGGGGGGTAATTACCCCCTTTACACCCCCTTGTATCCGCCCTTGGTAAAGTAGTCTATGTAGTATTTTTTGGCCGATTCTTCATTTCAAAAGCTTTGCATTAGGTCCCATAGGAGTGCCTAACTTAAATATAAAATTTTAACCTCCTAGTTGTTTTCTTTCTTGATATATCTTGTTCACAGACATGTTGCAAAAACCACTTTTTATTTGGATTCAGGGGCCTCAAAACGTGTATTTCCATCAAAATCTCGACATCGAATTTTTCACATGATCGCAATACTTTCTATATTAACATAGCATATATATAAGTAAGAGAAATTAAAAATTAAACTGTATTGTAATAATAATGAAAAAGATATTAAAAAGCTCGAATGAAATGATGCATAATTTATATAAATGACAAAAGTTCGTTATATAAATATTTGATTTTAATAATTTTCAATTATTATCCAATTCCGCCGAGGGCTTTGCCGGGCTTTCGGGGTATATATTAATACAGGACCACCCTTTTTTTGTCTCGGGAAATTTACGATAGGAACTTGAAGAGCATGGACCCCTATCTGTGGTCCTACATTGTAGGTTGTGAAATTATTAGGACTACCCTATAATATTAGTCTAAATTCGTTTAATATTTATTAACTCTGATCCATAAATTAAAAAAAAAAATGAATTTTCCTTAATGTAAAATTTATTTATGATTTAATTAATTTCTAAGTTTTTTTTTTTTTTTTTTTTTATTATCGTAGACCTTTTTAAAGGGGTGCTTTAAACGGAGAAACTTTATTAGCTGATTTAATATCAAGTGAGTAGAGATATCAAAAGTCACGCAACATATCTCTAATAGCTTGTTGAATTATTCCAATTTTTAATGAGTATTTGTGGATGATTAAAATTCATAATTTTTCTCTCTTACTAGTCCCTTTTATTGCGGTAGGCCTTCAATTATTAATAAATAAATTTTAGGCAAAAGTGAAAAATAATGACGTTTCAGGTTTGGGACTCAAAAATTAACATATAGATAAGAATTAACCTAGAGCTCATATTTTAATTTATAAAAATCTGGTGTGACACACAACTTTCTCTTACCTTTGGTAATCGAAAGTTGTCTACTGTGCTTGTCACACCAGATTTTTTGTGTGGACATGTATTTAGTTTCCGACAGTACGGTACATTCGATATTCAAGATGTAAAATTTATAAGTATGGGAAAATATTTATATTTTGATACCATGGCAACCATTTCTCCTATCTTTTCTATGGAGTACAAGAGTAAAGTGGTCTTCAGAAGATTTCAATGCCAAAATGAGAATATACGTTTGAAAGAGAATCTAAAAAATAATTGATTTTTGAATTTTAAAAAAATCGTTGGAGCAAATTTAGAGAAAATCGAAAAAAAAACTGAAAAAGTGCATCAGTAAAGTACTTGTACTCTTTGGTCGATTTTGTTCAAAAGCTCCGTGTCACGTCCCATGGTGGTGCCTAACTTAAATATAAAATTTCAACCTCCTAACTCTTTTTCTTCTTGAGATATTTTGTTCACAGACAGACAGACAGACTATGTCGCGAAAACCACTTTTTTGGATTCAGGGGACCTCAAAACGTGTATATCCATCAAAATCTCGACATCGAATTTTTGACATGAATCCAATACTTCTCTCTCTATATATATATTAACATATATATCGAGGTAAGAGAAAATTAAATTAAAATTTTTATTGACCATAAGAAAAGAAAAACAACTATGCACCAGGCATATACATTTAGTTGAACAAAGTTTAATAAAAAAATTCATGGTGTCAGACGAAGTCTTCAAACCAATGACATTTTGATGGCATCAAGCGAGAGAAGGTTCCTTAATATGGTTCCGGGATTTAAGAGGGGAGGTAAGAGAAAGTAAAAATAATTCCCAATGCGTTTTTTCAAAAACTGACCTGAGAAGTCGTGACTCGTTCATTGACTGTCTAAACTAGTCTATCAATAGAAATCAATAGGAGCTATTTTGACCTTGAAGGGGATAACAAAATTGCTTAAATCTGATTGACAGAAACAGAGGGCTTCTCTCGCCACTTCTCCAAAATTACATACTAACAATGTAAGTTCATAATTAAAACAAAGGCAGAATCCAAAGATTGCTGCAGCAAATGTAAATTTATTGAACATGATGATAACTTTCATGTTCTGCAATTAATGAAATCGAGCAACGCAGAATAATTAAGCAATTTTATTTATATTTCTATTGTTGGCCTTGGCTTTTAGCCATTTGGCTCTTATTAAAGAAGCCTGGATAATCACTGTAATAAGAAAAAATTGCCGGAAACGAGTAAAGATCTTAATAAATGGCTATTTTACTAGTAGTTGATAGTGTATTGATATCAGAGCTTATCTTGACGGCAGGATGCAGAATAAAAATGGAAAAAAAAATGGACATTTGCTCAAGAGATCTCAGCAAAAACTTAAATTTAAATGTTGTTCTCTTAATGAACTAAAAAAAAAAAAAAAAAAAAAAACCCTTCAGGATCAATTAGATGTGAGTTATTGATATATAAAAGATACTTGTTTTCGAATAAACTGGGGTTTATTTCTTTAAGATACAACGTTTCGGACACTCGTTCTGTGACCTTCTTCAGATACAAAGCATCTTACATCTAGAAGTAAGAGAATAACTTTGTGATTATTTGTGAATTTATAACTAAAAAGTTCGAAACGTTATATTTTATATAAATATATCAGAGTTTATCCAAAATCTAGTTTCAATAAATAAAAATAAATATATTTTTATTTGATCCAAATTCTTTCGGTATCGTGAAAAATATTTCTGAAATTTAAATAGAGAAAAAAAAATATCGTGCCCGAGAGTTTATAGACAATATCGATATTCCAATATACTACTAGGCATATCGGCAAAAATTTATCGATAATTTTTTACCTTCCCTAACACATTCACAATGGAGAATTTAGTAGCCTATGTCTAATCGAATTGCATTTTAATTTATTTTATTAAAAAAATTAGCACAAGGTTATGTGTTTCAAATTATTTATTTATAAAATAAATTTAACGCGCGTTTCGACTTTTAAGTCATTATCAGAAGTATAATCACAAAAATCTGGTGTGATTGTCGCACCAGATTTTTTGTGACGACATATATTTAGTTGCCGACATTACGGTACATTCGAATTTCAAGATGTAAAATTTATAAGTATGGCAAAATATTTATATTTTGTTACCATAGCTGCCATTTCTCCTATCTTTCCTATGAAATACAAGAGTAAAGTGGTCTTTTGAAGATTTCAATGCCAAAATGAGAATATACATTTTAAAGAGCATCTAAAAAATAATTGATTTTTGAATTTAAAACAAAAATCGTTGGAGCGAATTTTGAGAAAATCGAAAAAAACTGAAAAAGTGCATCAGTAAAGTACTAGTACTCTTTGGTCGATTTTGTTCAAAAGCTTCGTGTCACGTCCCATGGGGGTGCCTAACTTAAATCTAAAATTTCAACTTCCTAGCTCTTTTCGTTTTTGAGATATTTTGTTCACAGACACACACACACACACAGACAGACCATGTCCGTATCATTACAATCATATCTTGCTCAATTTTTTGACTCCCTTAATAAATAATAGATTTTAACTTTTTAATCTCTTAGGATTGCCTATACTTTATGAAAATTTATTTTCCTAATTGATTTTACTTGCTTAATTTAATAAACAATTATTTTGTCCCTGGAGCACTAATGTCATCTGTCTATCTTTTCTGGCACGATATCCAGAGGGACTTAGCCTTATTGACTTGTAAAAACCTTTTATGAGCAAACAAATTGGCTTAAATAAGCTAATGCTTTATTGGACTTCGTCTAACATCTTGCTCGTTCACTCGACGCTCCAATTAGTATTCAGTGCATTAGAAAATCAACATTTAAAAAATTCGTAATTAACGTAATATATACGATATATAAATACCTCAGTCAATTAATAATAATTTAATTTACTCTATATTAACTAAATTAATTTTCAAATGAAAACAGTGCAGGTGCACGATATATATTTACTGAAATCTCAACAGGGTCAAATTAAACAAAAATTAACCCCTTCCATTTTTACTTTCTCTTATCTATAATATATAGTGAGAAAGTGTTGCGATCATCTCAAAAATTCGATGTCGAGATTTTGATGATAATTATACGTTTTTAGGTCCCAAAAAGGTGCAAAAAGGACCTCTGTCTGTGCAGGGAAATAGGAGATTTGTTAGGAGTGGCAAAATTTATTTTGCTTCCCCCTCCTTAGTAATATTATAATATGCCGCCCCCCCCCCTCCTTCCCTCTCGCCGTCACTGTAACTAACAAGCCAAATTGATTTTAAAATTTTAATCTTTCTTAAAATTTGAGTCTAAAATTTTCTCGCTTCTAAAATTTTGTCGCCCTAGGCTCTGGTATTACCAACCTAACCATATATCCCTCTAGATCCGGGCCTGTGTGTGTGGTTGTGTAAACATGAATGAAATGGGCTACAAGGTTGAAATTTTATATTTATGTAAGGTACCCTCCCGGACAGTTAAAATTTTTTTTTTTTTTTTTTTTTAATTGGCTCAAACGATTTTGATTAAAATTCATTATACAATTATTTTTATTTTATTTTTTTAAAATATATATTTCCATTTTGTTCTGAAGTTTGTTTGAAGTAGACTTTACTGATGTAGTATTTCAGATTTTTCAAATTAATTTTTCGGCTCTTCCTTCCTTAGAGTCGATGTTAAATCCCTATGGGGATTTGCACGTTAATTTCAAAATGGAGGTTGGGTCCCCTTTGTAACTTTTTACACATTTAAAATTTTTTTCCAATTCTTATGAAATTTTGTATTTACATTTAGGATTCTCTATTGTATATAAAATATCCAAAAATTTGAAAAATAACCATAGTTAATTTCAAGCATTGAACATTTCAAATACACAGAGGCTATGGAAATTTTGATTGACTTTTTTACTTTTGAAACGCAAGTGATCAAGTTTGTGGAACTAAGGTGCCATGAGAAACTGAATATATCTCGGCACAAAAAAATCTGTGCGTTAAGTCACATCAGATTTTTATTTTTTTAGTTTTGCTAAAAGTTTTTTTTATATTTTTCTCATTTGTAAAACTCTATATGGTATGAGTCAAGGGCGGATACAAGGGGGGGGGGGGGTAAAGGGGAGTAATTACCCCCCCCCCCCGAGATTTGAAAAAAATACCTTTTTTTCGCAAAAAAATGTATTTTAAATGTAAAATTTTTAAAATTAATACTTAAAAATCTGGTGTGACTGGCGCACAGCACACAACTTTCTCTTACCCTTCGGTACTAGTACTTTTTGGCCGATTTTGATTAAAAGCTTATTTTGTCGGTCCCGGGGGTGTTTAACTTAAATATAAAATTTCAGCCTCATAGCTCAATTCCTTCATGCTTAAAATTGAACACACACAGACACACACACACACACACACACACACAGACAGACAGACAGACAGACAGACAGACAGACCATGTCGGGAAAACCACTTTTTTGGATTCAGGGGACCTCAAAACGTGAAGATCCATCAAAATCTCGACATCGAATTTTTGACATGAATCCAATACTTTCTCTCTATATATATATTACATATATACATAGGTAAGAGAAAGTAAAAATTTGATGTGTATTTATATTCTGGCAAACAAGTACAGAATGCGCTTTTAAATTCCCGAAATTAAAAAAAATAGTGTGCTGTGCGACGAGTCACACCAGATTACCCCCCCCCCCCCCCCCCCCGAGAAACACCTCTGGATCCGCCCTTGGTATGAGTTAGCATTAATGGTGTAACTTTGCTCTGGAAATTTATCATATCTTACAAATATATAAATCATTCAACTGATCACC
>JAKCPI010014887.1:0-45951 GCA_023213315.1 Euborellia annulipes | reverse complement strand
TATATTAAAGATCTTGTGTTAAACAAATAAATTAATTTTTAATATCGGTAAACAAAAGATTTATTTATTTTTTCTTTAAAAGAAGACGACTTTCGTGTTCAAACCCGATAAAAAGAATTGACGAGTATTTATTGTTTGTTTGCTCTTTTTCATTTCCTTCTTCCTTCTTTGGAATTTTTTTTTTTTAACGTTGATTCTTTTTGTTTTTATTTATTCTAACCTTGGCATAGATATGACTTGTTAGTTAATTTTTTTTTGAAATGTGTAGATATTTAAATCATAATAAATTTGAATAAAAATATTAATTACATACATTCGTGGTCCGAATTTATTTATATACATTCTATTTAGGATTTTTACTATTTTTCCAATTTTTCGCTCAGAGCCCCACATCTTGTGGGTGGTTCCAGGGAATAAACTTGCACGAGCTGCCCGAGCAGTGACAGGCAGTTCTGCACTTTGTATGCTCTTGCTTCTATATTTTCAACAGGCGTCAGACCTTGCTACGGGCCGGCTTTTCTAATATTCTCGGTCGCAAAACACATATTGTGAAGAATGAAGCGAAAAAGTTAGGTCCGCTGACCCCGTACCGGGTGAATAAGGCGATGATAGGTTAGGTTAGGTTGAAGTGGCCGTTCCCAGAGAGGGAACACACTTAGGCCAACTAGGCCCTTTGTGATACCACGGCGGGTCTCTCCCCCCTCCTTCACCGATGCTCCTTAAGGCGATGATAGAAGAATACTTTTTATTCCAATTTTATGATTTATACCAAACATTTGAAAATCTTGAAAATTTTTGATTAAAATTTCGAAAATTGATTTTTTGTCAATTTTTACTTTCTCTTACCTCTATATATATGTCAATATATAGAGAGAGAAAGTATTGGTCGCTTCCTCCCCTTCTAAATGTATGATTAATTACATTACATTTTACCCATGCGACAAAAATTTATTTAAATTGAATTGGCTACCAATCAATTTAAATAATAGAGATGGGGTCTAAATGACCAAAGATGCCGAAAAAGATCTTAATAAAAATATAAAAATTACATTTTATATTTTTATCTTTTTGAGCTTTAGTTACTTTACATTTTCTGGGCCGAATATATATAGGCCCATATATATTTTACTATTTAAATTTCCCCACATATATGCATATAGGCTATATACTGTATTATAGGAGTATGTTTTGATAGATTAAATTATTTTATTCTATTTCTCAAAAATATATTTTTATATTTATTTATTTTTTTATTATTTATTATAATAGTGGTATTTTAATTATTTAATTACATTTTAATAAAATTAAAATTCCTGATCAAAAGTTATTGTCTTCATGTAAGCTTCTTTTCTCTTTTCTAAACTCTATGCCTTCATAGATACTCTTTGCTCTTTTTCTATACTCGTTGCTTCAAGTTGAAATTGGTCTTGTGATATTCTGACGTTTAATTTTTTTTTGTGTTGTGTTCTCTCCTTGCCTTCAATATTCTCATCGAAATTTTCTTCTCAAATATGTGAGTAGCATTTATAAATAAATAAATATTAATATTTTAATAAAATATATTGGTAGATATAATTATTAATAAGATTATTTTTGATAAATGACAGCACGCATCCGTAGACACATTCATTCCATACAATTCACAACAGAATTCCTTATCTATATTATTAAATAATTAGTACAGATTTAAAATTATATAATTCCTGATTTATTATGCCATGGATTTACGATCGTATATATTTTAGGGCTATAAACATACAAACACACCTTCAAAGTAACCTAATCAATTTTCTTAAATTTTTTTTTTTATCTAGGGAATTGTTATAATGTGGGGAAATGATAAACTGACTCATCAGAAAAATATTTGCTTGCATTTATCGAAAATAACATTAGTAGGCCTAATCATTTAATTTACTAAATATAACATTTTGAGGCTTCTAATGATTTTATCATGAGAGCTTTCAAACAATTTTCTTTTTTACAATAATTTACCGGTATATACTGTACCCCCCCCCTTTTTGGCCCCCCCCCCCCCGGCGCCCTATGTGTATTTTAATATCAATCTTATTTTATTATTTAATTAATAGCCTATTTGTTCTTTTTTATTAAAGAGACTCATTTATTTGAACTTAACTTTTCTGAATTGTTTTAATTTAAGCCAAATCATTTCATCCTCATATAAATTTATATATCTATCCTCTATGAAAATACATTTTTATATGTTGATGAAATAGTAGGCACCCATGAAAATGGGATTTTTTGAATCTTTATAAATATTAAGCTTATATATATAACTTCAAGGGTTAATATTAAAGCAGCAACATGCGTTTTCTTATGATTATTTCATCGTTTTATTTTTTTTTACAATACACAACAGAATCACTCAATTATATTATTTAAATAATTATATAATTCTAGATTAATTGTAGGCACCCATGAAAATGGGATTTGTTTATGTGTTGTGAATTTGTTGAAAATTCATATATCTAAGCTTAGTGATAATTTAATTTTATTAATGTAAAGTTTAATTTAATTTTTTTAGGTGCAGTGCTGAGTCAATATTTTTAAGCCCCCCAAGTGTTGTTTTGTGATTATTTTTTTTTTTTTTTATAATAGACTATGATAAATTTTTTATAGCAACTTGGGTTGTAGAAGAGTTTTCCATCTTTTTTTATAAAAACAATGAAATTATCACATGAGAAAACTTAATTAATAAAATACTTTTTTTTCTCTCAGACTGTCTTCATTTTCTTGGCTTGCCGTATTTTGAAGTCATAAAGCAAATTATTAATTATTTAAATTTTTTTGAAAATTGATTTTTATTGTTTCATAATCTTTAGTTCGCTTATTCTTTTTAAAACTTCTCGATAAATTGTTGAAATTTTAACGACGGTCCACCAAAAGAGAGACGTTTTGTCAATCTTTTTAATATAACAAAGATTGAAACAAACGAATAGTTTGATTTAGACCAGTGGTTCCCAACCTGGGGGCGATCGCCCCCCAAGAGAGCGATTTGAGTTATCAGGAGGCAATAAATAAATGGGAGCGATGAGTATCATAAAAATAAAATAGTCTGTAGATAATTCCAATCTAGAATAGAAATGTCACTTTTGTTTTCATTAAATAAAGATTGACCGCTGAAAAAAAGGTTCATTTTACTTTCTCTTACCTATATGTATATGTTAATATATATATATATATATAAAGTATTGGATTCATGTCAAAAATTCGATGTCGAGATTTTGATGGATATACACGTTTTGAGGTCCCCTGAATCCAAAAAAGTAGTTTTCGCGACATGGTCTGTCTGTCTCTCTGTGCGTCTGGGTTCAATTTAAAGCATGAAGGAATTGAGCTAGGTGGTTGAAATTTTATATTTAAGTTAGACATCCACCTAGGGCGTGAAAATAAGCATTTGAACAAAATTGGCCAAAAAGTACTACTTACATGCTTTATTCTTTATTTATAATTATATTGAAAAATAAAATACATATTGAATTGTTTTTGTTTCAGCCTGTGATGGGGCATGTTTCCCTTCAGGGCAGCCCACTTCCCCGTTGTTGCCAGTTCCGGTAGCGCTTCCCACCGCCAACGCCAACTGCGTCCCGGCGGCACCCAGCTCACAAAATTCAGCTTCCGGTGAGTAACATCCTTCAAAGGGATTGATTTTTTTTTTTTAATTACCATCCCTTAATTATCAAAAATTTATTTTATTCATCTTTTATTATATCATTCCGCATCAGAAACATATGATAACTGCATATTATATCAATAACCATTAATCATCTCTATTCATTTCATAATTTTATAGTATTATTTAAAATATGAAAGAACAATCATATAAAATGAATCATTTATTTTTCCTTAATAATTATTACCTGGGTTTAATATACAGGGTGACCCAACAATCACTAGACTGTTTGAAAATGAAATACTTTTTTTATTACTTCTCAATTCACATTTATTTTTTTATAAACAAAAAACACACTTCTTGAAAAAAAATTTTATTTAATTTTGAAAATATCCTTTATTTTGCTCTTCACACTGACACGCTCTTTCTAGAGTTGGTTTATGTTTTCAATTTTAAATAAAATTAATTTCCAAAGAGTGTGTTTTCTCTTTATAAAAGAATAAATGTGTATTGAGAAAAAATGAAGTTATTTCATTTTAAAATAGTCAAGTGACATTTGGGTCACCCTGTAGATATAGTATAATACATTTAACTTAAGCTCGCGACCTTTTATTAGCTGAATTAATGTTTTCTTCATTTTTGTTTCTAATTAAAAATTAATGTGACAATACTTTTCTATAATTTTTTAAACTAAAGACTCTTCAGAGTTCTATTCCTTTTAGAAATACCACCAATTTAGCAAAAAAAAAAAAAAAGTTGGCTTTTCTTGGTCTAGTCACGAAAAACTCGGAGAAATATATTACTCTCCATATCTATATAATGGCAAAAGATTTCGATTTCTCTAAGAGCTTGAAATTACTAGATTCATTAAAAAGAACATCTAAAAGAAATTATTTGTTTGGAAGTTATAAAGGACTCAATGAGAATATACTTCTTGAGAAAAGTCACTGACAAATGATATTAAATGACTTTGGATAAAAGCCGCAATCACATTAATAAATTAAAAATGATGTAAAAAATAAAATTCCATCTAATAATTTAGTTAGACTAGCTCTAACTTAGTTGTGACAAATAATTTTTCTAAATATTATTTAATTTGTACTCGATATACTTTACTTCTGGTCTACATCACCGCACAAGGATATTTGCTGTGCTGTGGTAGAGCGTATCGAGAATAATTTAGCAGATTATTGGTTCCACCCCCGGCGGTACTTAATTTTTTCGGATATTTGAGTTAATAAGTTTTAATTGAATGTTAAATTCTAATCCACAGACACAAAGATTTTCAAGAAAAAACAGGCAGCCAATAATTCGATTATCTGTGAAGACGTTCAGATGTTTCGGTCAAAATTTTTTCGCCAATCTTCAGTGAACAATTCTATTGAGAGAAAATTAAGTCTCTATAATTATACATAGTTGGTATTTTATTCTACTACGAATTCTCTTTAACTTAATCAAATGATGTAATGTGACTTTACTTGATTGTATCTAGACCAATGAAAATAGCAAATTTTAATATTATAAAAACTTTTAAACTCATATATCAGTCAAATTAAATAGAATATGTAGTAGAATTAAATACCAACTATGCATAATTATAGGGACTTAACTTTCTCTCAATAGAATTGTTCACTGAAGATGGGAGAAACATTAACTTCTTCACGGAGAATCGAATTTTTGGCTGCCTGAATTTCCACATCCTTTCATTGAAAATCTATGTGTCTGCGGATTAAAATTTAACATAATTAATATTTATTAACTCAAATCCTCGAAAAAAATTAGGTACCGCCGGGAGTTGAACCAATAATATTTTAATTTATATTTGAGACGCTCTATCGCAGCACAGCAAATATCCTTGTGCGGTTCTGTAGACCAGTAGTAAAGTATATCCAGTAGGAGAGGACTAGATTTTGATGGATATACACGTTTTAAGATCCCCTGAACTCAACGTTGTTTGTGTGTGAACAAAATATATCAAGAACGAAAAGAGCTGGGAGGTTGGAATTTTATTTATGTTTGGTACCCCCCTGGGACATGACACGAAACTTTTGAACAAAATCGACCAAAGAGTAGTACTTATTACTATGCAGTACTTTACTGATGCACTTTTTTTTTCTCAAAATTCGCTCCAACGATTTTGATTAAAATTCAAAAATCAATTATTTTTTAGATACGCTTTAAAATGTATTTTCTCGTTTTGCTATTGAAATCTTCTGAAGACCATTTTACTCTTGTACTTCATCTGAAAGATAGGAGAAATGGTTGTTATAGTAACAAAATATAAATATTTTTCCATACTTATATCTTTGAAATTAGAAAGTAATATATGTCGATACAAAAAATCTAGCACGACATGCACATAACACAACTTTCGATTACCGAAGGTTGTGTGCTGTGACCAGTCACACCAAATTTTTTATAAATAATTTTTTTCGATCTTGATCAATTTATTATTAGCCACTTTGTTTTATTCAAGAGATTTTATTCTTGTCGTCTTACTGACACAGATTTATTCTCCTTAATTGAATGTATTTACAAATTTCAGATAGCCTATACCAAGATATTTCTTAATTCCTCTATTCTATTTGTTCTTCTTTAACTATTTGAAAGAAATAGTAAACATGTTTTTGTTAGTTTTTTCTTCTCTAGTCCTAACTTAGGAAAATGGCAAAACATCCAAAGAGAACAAAAAATTCATGAGTTGAAAACACAACTCGAGATAGAAATTAAATTACATTGTTTGAATGTAAAGTGAGTCAGTCTTCTTCATTCGTAAGGGCAAGTTGAGTTTTTTTTTCTCAAAATTAGGTGACCTACAAATCTGTTTTGAACAATACATTTCTTTCATTTATAATAGTAAATAACACCCGTTCATAACTGGTTATAAATCGCATTTGAAGATTGACATGTTGTCTTTAGAGATAAAAAAAGAATTTTATCTGTGATTGACATGCTAGCTTTATTTTAATGTTTGAAGAGTTTTAAAAGAAGAAACAAATTCTGGTCTGAGTTTTTGAGATTAGACGTGGATTCAACCCCCCACTCTCTCCCACACTTCCCAACTGAAAGAATATTTATTGGAAATTGATTGGGTAATTATTTAAATGTAAGCAAAAGGTTATAAATGAGGCATTTCATGTTAAATTGCACAAATGATTGATTTAAATGATTTGTTACCGAATTTAATTTGTGTTACATGGTTTTATGACATATTTAAAAAAAAATTTGATTAAATTTGTGATAATAATTAATGATCGCAATACTTTCTCCCTATATATTACATATATATAGAAAATACAGTGGAATCTCGCCTAACGAGCATAATTCGTTCCACAATCAAACTCGTAAAGCGAAACACTCATTATGCGAAATAATTTTTTCCATATAAATTAATGTAAAATACGATAATGTCTAAAAAAAAACAAAATTTTATGTTTATATATACATAATTTAACAATTTTACGTACTATGTACAAAGTAGTTGTAGAATGCTGTCTTTTCAAAGCATCAACATAAAGAATATTTTTGGGAATCCCCTTGCAATATTGCAGTATTAAAAGTAATGATTAGAAAATCTGTTGTTACATTTTCTGTTCCTTCGGTAAAAAGTTTGAGTTTATCTAACTCAATTCTTTTTAAATATTTTTCGAGATCTATATATTTGAATAAGATATGAGTATTTAATATACCTCGATTAGGTTTTGACTAGTCATAGTTATATTTAACATGATTGTATGTTTGTGTTTTTTGATGGTTATCCAAGCGCCTCATGGACCCTAGGAATCAAACCCAGGATCTCCAGTCTTTCCGAAGAATCGGTGTGCTCAGCATAAAGAAAGGCTGGAGATCATAGGTTTGATTCCATGTGACCATGGGACGCTTGGCTCACCAACAAAAAAGATACTCAACTCCATGTTAAATTTTTTTAAAGTCATTTCCGATCTGATTTAGACCGCGTCTATATTTATTTTTACCTTCTCTTATCTCTATATATGTTAATATCTAGAGAGAGAAAGTATTGGATTCATGTCAAAAATTCTATGTTGAGATATTGACGGTTATACACGTTTTGAGGTCCCCTGAATCCAAAAAAGTGGTTTTCACGACATGGTCTGTCTTTGAATAAAATATCTCAAGAACTAAAAGAGCTATGAGGTTGAAATTTTATATTTAAGTAAAGTACCCTCCTGGCACGTGACACGAAGCTTTTGAACAAAATCGGCCCAAGAGTACTAGTACTTTACTGATTCACTTTTTCAATTTTTTTCGATTTTCTCGAAATTCGCTCCAACGATTTTGATTAAAATTCAATTTTTTAGATGCCCTTTAAAATGTATATTCTCATTTTGCCATTGAAATCTTCTGAAGACCACTTTACTCTTGTACTTCATAGGGCGGATAGGAGAAATTGTTGCCATGGTAACAAAATATAAATATTTTCCCATACTTATAAATTTTACACCTTGAAAATCGAATGTCGGAAACTAAATACATGTCGACACAAAAATTCTGGTGTGACAAGCACAGAACACAACTTTCGATTACCGAATGTAACAGAAAGTTGCGTGCTGTGCGACCAGCCACACCAGCTTTTTTTATAAATTATTGAACAAAACCTCTCAAAGTTTTTCCCCTGATGTCAAAGATAATGAAATTTAAAACCTCAAACAATCAGATTTATTCCATACACTATCGGGAAAGCATTTCTCTTTGTGTTTTACAAAATTCGCTTAGATTATTACTTTCTCTTATTTTAATTTAAACTAGATCAAAATATATGTAAAGAAAAGCTAATAATTGAAGTTAGAGAGTTTGTTTCTTCCTTTAAACATTTTCCTACCTAACCGAATACAAGCAAGCTCTTCCTTTTTCCATTTACCTAGTTCCGCTACGCATCCTGCATTCATAAACTGTGACTCTTCCTAAAGGCATCCCAACACGCGTCATTCCTATTAATTAATTCTCGGACATTAGCGTATAATTCTTCTTTGTTTGATCAAGCACCTCTACTAAATAAATAACACGTGCCAAGTAGATAAATAATCTCCCTAGTTAAAGGTTAAGTAGACCTTCTCTTGCCGTAAATTAAACTAATTTTTCCACACGTTTTTTGATTTTTTTACTTTATAAATATGACCTTTTTTCCTAATTCTTAAAATAACAATTTTTTTGTTTTGTTTTATGAAATAAAAATTTTTTTTCTTCTCTCTTATGAAAATAATTGAAAGAAATTTCGTAATATTTTAATTATCAAATATCTCATTGTTTTGAGTTGAATTTTTTTTTTTTTTTTTAAGTTAATTAGTAATTTGTTTGGAAGATATTCGCTCTAATATTTTTGTCAATTCATATCTCTTTTTTTTCTGTCGTCGTAATAGGGAATGAAATAAAGCGCACTTCCTCAATTTTAAATAGGAATTCAATTCCCGGTTTTATTACTTTCATTTAATTATTATGAAATTTTTTTTTTTACAAATATCCAAATTTGATTTCGACGAGAGAAGCAGGCTATAGAACGTTTAGAAGATAAATAAAATAGTATATACCTGGCGACAAAAATGGGCAAGAGTTTTCTGAAGGCTAATATTTTCAGAATAGATTGCATTTTATTGTTGGAAAGATACTCTAGAGTCAGCACTTTATGTACCCCGGGGCCTTTGGCGGGAATAAGCCGGTAAAGTTTGCGGGAAGATGGTTTTTCGCAAATATCTTGAAAACTATGCGGTTTTCCGCAAAAATCCATCCATACAAAAATAATCGAAATTAAATTATAAACAAAAATTGCCTAGTACATAATCACGCTAAAGTAAACGGTTCGGGAGATTTAGGATAAACACGTTTTGAGGTCCCCTGAATCCAAAAAAGTTGTTTTCGCGACATGGTCTGTCTGTGTGTATGTGTCTGTCTGTGACTGTGTGAGTGTGTTCAATTTTAAGCTTGAAGGAATTGAGCTACGAGGCTGAAATTTTATATTTAAGTTAGGCGAGGTGCGTGAAAAATAAACTTTTAAACAAAATTGGCCAAAAAGTACTAGTACTTTACTGATGTACTTTTTCACTTTTTTTCGATTTTCTCAAAATTTGCTCAAACGATTTTGATTAATATTCAAAAATCAATTATTTTTTAGATGCTCTTTAAACGGGTGTTTTGATACTTCCTCCCCAACATTAAAATACCTCTCTATGGGGAAATACATGTGTTTGTCCTTCAGCATTAAAATAGCTGAAGGACAAACACCATGTATTCCCCATAGAGCTTTTTATGTTGGGGTAGGAGTTATCAAAACACCCATTGTAATTCTCATTTTGCCATTGAAATCTTTTGAAGACCACTTTACTCTTGTATTTCACACTTTTTCCTCATTCACACTCACACTCACACACACATTCACACAGTCTTTTCGGCAACTCAGGCCATTTAACACTTTGACGATAACCGTTGTAATATATATATCTGTTGGGGATTCAGGCATTTCTATTTAAACCATCTGGTATCCAAATGGCTTAAATAAAATCATCGGACTGCCTGGGTCCGAACCCGCAACGTTTGGTATAGGAGGTAGGCACGCTACCTACTACGCCAAACTCGTTGTATTTCATAGGAAAGATAGAAGAAATGGTTGCCATGGTAACAAAAGATAAATTTTTACCCATGTTTATAAATTTTACATCTTGAATTCAAATGTACCCTACTGTCGGAAACTAAATATATCTCAACACAAAAAAATCTGGTGTGACAAGCACATCACACAACTTTCTCTTACCCTTCGGGAAAAAATGTTGTATACTGTGCTTGCCCCTCCAGATTTTTCTTATTTTTTGATACAATATACATATATACGGGTAAATATAAAGAACGTATTGCTTTCGATGAGATTTTGATGGAAATGCACGTTTTGGGGTCTCGTGAGTCCAAACAATTGTCTCTCAAAATATTATCTTGATAGGTGACCAAAATATCTTAAGAACGAGAAAAGCTACAAATTTTAAAATTTGCTATTTAATTTAAAGACACCTCTGGCTTAAGAGATGTTTGACTAGATATATTTTTTATGTTTTTTTTTAAACAGACCTATTCTATTTCTAACTCTTGCACTCTTTATGACTTTGAAAGTGTCTTCCCTTGATAAGAAAAATCTTTTTTTTCTCTCCTAATTGTTTTCTTCACGCATTCTATTATCTCTCCAAGATAAAATTCCATTTTTTTCTAAACTAATCAATTCCTAAGATTTAATCTGCTTAGCTAATTGACAGACATATTTTAATTGTATCCTATGTTTATTTTTCAAACAACATATTATCATATAATATTTCAAATTGGTTTCAAATGGCCCTATATTTTAATGACTCATTTGGTGTATACTGTACATAAATAATTATTGATTATACCGTATTTACATTTATATGCTTAAGGTTAAATCAACATTTCCTCTTTAGTTAAATAAACGTTTCCTATATTTTATTCAATAGTATTTTCTCATAATTATTTAACTTAATACAAGAAAACTGCTTATCGTTGACGTTTTATATGCTCAATAATTACAAGATATTGACATTTTTTTAAGTTACTGGGTAGACATGAAAATATAAAAAATTTCAATTAAATACTCATCTAATTATATAATTTATATTATAAATAAATAACTCTAGATTATGTTTAAAAATATTTTTATTTTTAGCTTATTTCAACGTAAATACAATGTTTTCAGAATTATAGCTATAACACAAACTAAGTTAGTTTGTGTCATAGCTCTCAGATGATGTATTAACTTCGAAATGCGCATAAGCTAAAAAATAAAAAACTTTGAAACTTAACCTAGTGTTATTTATTACACGTTAATACATCGTCTTTAGAGCTATGACACAAACTAAGTTAGTTTGTGTATGTATTAAAGTCGAAATGCGCATAAGCTAAAAATAAAAAACTTTGAAACTTAACCTAGTTTTATTTATTACACGTTAATACATCGTCTTTAGAGCTATGACACAAACTAAGTTAGTTTGTGTCGATGTGATTAAAGTCGAAATGCGCATAAGCTAAAAATAAAAACCTTTAGAAACTTAACCTAGTGTTATTTATTACACGTTAATACATTATCTTCAGAGCTATGACACAAACTAAGTTAGTTTGTGTCATGTATTAAAGTCGAAATGCGCATAAGCTAAAAATAAAAACTCTAGAAACTTAACCTAGTGTTATTTATTACACGATAATACATCGTCTTCAGAGCTATGACACAAATTTGTGTTCGCACAAAAAATAAACCTTTAGAAACTTAACCTAGTTTTATTTATTTATTATATAATTAGATGAGAATTTAATTAAATTTAAGTTTCAACTAGTGCCAACGGTAAATTCATTGGATTATATTAAAAATTTCAATTATTAATAAATATTACACTCAACTTTTTTCACCCACAACAAAAATCTTTAATTTTGATTTAGAACGTAACATCCCGCCCTATTTTATTTTATCTAACAAAGTTAACTGAAAACTAATAGGTCTTCTAATCTAGAAGGGTTATATAAGATTTCAATGCCACCCCGATTGGATCGATTGAGCAACCAATTCGTTCATGTTGCATGTCACTTGCCTTGCAACCATTTCTGTTTTTTCATGCAATGACACTTTGAAAATATTTTGAAATTTTTCTACTTTGATTTCTTTCTTTAATAATAATTGATTTTATTAATTGGATTTCATATAATTGTAATGAAATTATAAATCTTTTATTTTATTTTAGTTGCTAATAGGCTTCCAGATAAATTAATATTTCCCCAGGGTGCTTTTAATCATCTTTATTTTTCTCTTCCTTTGAACTCACAGACGCTTGTAGTAAAGCTTATTTTTTTCTAGACAATCAAAAAAATTATTTCTGAAAGGAAAGATGAAGAATTAGTGAGCTGATTAAAAACTTCTCTTTAGGGAATTTTTTTTTAATAGAGTAATTTTGAGAAATTTGCCGACTAGATGATTTATATCACTTATTTTCATCGTTAAAAACCTGTATAAATATTTTTTTATTATAATTAAGAAATTTATGAACCTTTTTGTCCCCTCCTAAGGTCAGAATACAGACCCAAACATGAAGATATATAGAAATGGAAAATATAAGTTTTTTTTTTTATCAGAAATAGAAAAATTTTATTTTTAATTAATTTTTATTTTTTTATTTTTTTTTATTTTATAAAATTTTTTTTTTATTTTTTTTTTTTTTATTATATAATTTTTTTTTTTTTTTTTCTTTTTTTTTTTTATTATTACTTCTTTTTTTTTTTTTTTTTTTTTTTATTTTATACTCCACCCTTACCTTTTTCCCTCCCAAAAAGGATGTGTGTGTGGAAAAACACATTTATAAATTTTAAAAATAAAAAAAAGAAATTGAAACAACCAGCAAGTCTTTTTTTAAATAATTAAAATTAATTTAATTTTTTTTCCTCTTTTATTTTTTTACTTTCCTACCTATATAAAAAATAAAGGAGGGGTTACAAAAAAAATTTTAAAATAAACATATTCTAAACAAAAAAAAATCTAGTGTGACTGTCTTACAGCACACAACTTTCTCTTACCTTCGGTAATCGAAAGTTGTGTTCTGTGCTTGTCACACCAAATTTTTCGTGTCGACATATATTTAGTTTCCGACAGTACTGTACATTCGATTTTCAAGATGTAAAATTTATAAGTATGGGAAAATATTTATATTTTGTTACCATGGCAACCATTTCTCCTATCTTTTCTATGGAGCCCTAGAATAAAGTGGTCTTCAAAAGATTTCATTGACAAAATGAGAATATACATTTTAAAGAGCAACTAAAAAATAATTGATTTTTGAATTAAAAAAAAAAAAAATCGTTGGAGCGAATTTAGAGAAAATCGAAAAAAACTGAAAAATTGCATTAGTAAAGTACTAGTATTTATTCAAAAGCTTCGTGTCACGTCCCATGGTCAGGGGACCTCAAAACGTGTATATCCATCAAAATCTCGACATCGAATTTTTGACATGAATCCAATACTTTCTCTCTCTATATATTAACATATATATAGAGGCAAGAGAAAGTAAAAACAAATTCTAAAAAAGCCGGCAATCAAAACAAAATGGCGGCTAGCAGGAAAACGAAGCATTTTTGGACCTTTGCTATAAGGAACTTTTTTCTTTATTTGAAGTTTATTCATAAGTTTGGCAGAAACACCCTGTGTATGTTTATTATTTTATTTCATCGGCCTACAATGGCCTGTTTACACCTTCCCTGAATACCTACAGCCCTTAGGGAATGCTATTTATTTAGCAGATCAAATTCTTGGATTACAAGCAACCCTTTCTCTAAAAATGTATTTAATTAGACGGATTAGCTAGAATAGAATAATATAATAGTTGGTTGGCTGGCCTTGTGCCTTGGGTCTTGCGCCCTTGCGCCCTCAGGCCCCGGCCCTTGAGCCCTTGTATGTGGTCTGCAGGGCTCTGCGATCGATTTGGCCGCGTTTCGTGCCACGTGTCGGCCGCGTGCCGCATTAAACTCCCATGAAAAGGGTTTGGTCGGGGACCTTCCAAGCAACATTCTCACCTCACCTTAAATCTCATCTTACCTTTCAACCCTCCCCGCCCCCCTCCCCCTCTAACCACATTCATCTATGCATTTTTAACATTTTCTTTGAAAAGTTCTCTACTTGCTTTAAAAGATCATCCTTAGCCTTAAGAGAAAATAATAAAACAATTTTTTTTTTTTTTTTTGAATTTACATCTCTAAAAGCAGATATAAATTCCTTTATTCTAAAAAGATGAAATATTTGAAAAATCTTTTAATTATTTTTATTTATCATAAAAATAACATCTTGTGATTTTATAGATCAAAGCTCTTGAAACTTTGGGATCACGCAATCTTTGAAGCATATTGAAGCACCCACTTGTTAGTTTTCAAAATTGTTTAAGCTATTTAATTACAAACTATTTATATAAAATATCTTGGTGTGACTGGTTGCACAGCACACAACTTTCGCTTTCGTTATTAAAAATAGTATCTAGCAGGGGCGAAAGGGCCCCCAGGCCCCCCCGAAATTTCCTAAACACATATACATATATAGGGATATACAGACATCAGCGCAACAAATTTTCCCGCAGGATGGAAAACTTTGGTTCCGCAAAAGAAAAAATGTTCCGCAGAAAAATTTTTGAGTTCGCCCCCCCCCCCCCGAAAGAAATTTCTATATAGGCCCCTGATTCTAGGCTTGTCACATCAGATTTTTCTGAGGGAAGAGCGCTAGTACTTTACTGTTATACTTTTTCAGTTTTTTTCGATTTTCTCAAAATTCGCTCTATTGATTTTGATTAAATTTCAAAAATCAATTATTTTTTAGATGCTCTTTAAAAAGTATATTCTCATTTTGTCCTCAAAATTGTTTGAAGCACACTTTACTCTTGTACTTCATAGAGAAGATAGGAGAAATGGTTGCCTTGGTAACAAAATATAAATATTTTTCTATGCTTATAAATTTTACAACTTGAATTCTAATATGGACCGTTTATTTTGAAAGTGGCGTAAGTCCATTTTTTTTTTTTTTTTTAATGAGATATCATATAATTTATGCCTAAATTAATGTAAATTTTCTATGTATAACTAGCTAGTGGTAAATTTCTTAAAAAATTCCCATGTTTTGTACAATTGAAAATTGGTCGGTAAATAGATTTGTTAATAAACAGATATGTTAACCTTTATTTTCTCGAAACAATAGAAAATGGACTTACACCACTTTCAAAATAAACGGTCCATATATCGGCGGAAACTAAATATATGTCGACACAAAAAATCTGGTGGGATAAGCACAGAACACATCTTTCGATTATCGAGAAGAGAAAGTTGTGTGCTGTGCGACCAAATAAATAAATAAATTTTTAATCGATGGTCTTGATAGGGATTCTTCAGTTGAAAATTTTTTAAATTTGTAGAAATACTTTTTTTTACATCTAAAATCATAGCAAATTGATGATTAGGTAGGTGATTTGGCAATTTACCAAGTTTCAAGTTTAAGCCCTCCATCTTTTTTTTTTTTACAATTTTGCAGTATGTTAGAATTACCTAAGATAAGAATACGAATTCTCGGATTCGCATCCAATCTTCTTCTCAAATTAAATTTCTTTGACTTAATTTGTTAGGAAGTTGTCTATCGATTGTCGTACAACGTACAAGGCTAAAATAAATATTTTTATATATGTTGCTGTTTTTCTTGGACTCTTAAAAAAGGATGTTGTTGTTGTTTTTTCAAATTCTATATTTGTGATATTATATACTCCTTTGAATAATGTTATTCATTTATTCAGCATGCAGATGTTTTAATATATGAAAAAACCACCATATTTATTTGTTTGAATAGTTTTAAACACGTGTAATGGAAAAATTTTCTATGCAGAGGTTGATATTTGATAGATTTGATTTTTTTTAAGTCTCATACTTTTTTGATATTTATAAAAAAACAAATCTTTTGTTCTTTTCTTAATTTCACTCTTAACATTTCAAAAGTGTGTTTATTGAATTTCATAAAAAAAAAACTTGTATATTTATTCATAACTCAGTGAGAGATTGCTTTTTATTTTTTTGAAACTTCGCATAAGACAGGCTGTCACATTCATTTTTATAAAGTGGCCTTAAAAAGTATTTTATTTAGTAGAAATCTTGCTTTACTATGTTAATTACTACTCAAGTTTAGGGCGTATCCAAGTTGTGTAAATTTCTCTTATAACAATCATCCCTTTCTATTATACATAGTTTGTTTATAAATATTTAAGAAAGGCCTTCTGTTGCTGACATTTTAGTATTTAACAAAGTTAGTTTTGATTCTAATAAAACTTTCTCATCTAAAATTAAAATCTCTTTAGGCTCTAAATTGTTTTTTGATTCTTCTAAATTATCTGTTGCGAAACTTATATCTTAAAACAGAGGTGACCAACTCAAATGATCTTGAGGGTCAATTTGGAAATGCATCATAACTCCGCGGGCAGCATATAAAATTATATACCCCACTAGTGTCGCAAAAGAGTTGTTGGAGGGCACTTTTGTAGTGAGTTGAGGGGACACTTATAGGGAAAAGATAGGATTATCTTGATGACAATATTTGCCCTGATGAAGGTCGCGATTGGCGGCCGAAAAGTCGGCAAATAAAAATTAAAAGATTTTTACTTTCTCTTATCTCTATATACCGTGTTAATATAAGAGAGAAAAGTATTGGATTCATGTCAAAAATTCGATTTCGTGATTTTGATGGATATATGAGGTCCCCTGAATCCAAAAAAGTGGTTTTCGCAACTTGGTCTGTGAACAAAATATCTCAACAACGATAAGAGCTAGAAAGTTGAAATTTTATATTTAAGTTAGATAACCACCTGAGACGTAACCAAGGGCGGATCCAGAGGTGTTTCTCGGGGGGGGGGGTAATCTGGTGTGGGCGTATATAGAAATTTTTTTTCGGGGGTGGGGGGGGCCTGTTCTCAAAAGTTTTTCTACGAAAAATTTTGTTTTTCGCGGAACCAAAAAATTTTCAACCAAAAAATTTTTCGTGTGCCGTTAGCGGAACCAAAAATTTTTCATGCTCCGTTCGCGGTTTCTAAAATTTTTCCCGTTTTTCAAATCTCGGGGGGGGTAATTACCCCCTTTACCCCCCCCCTGTATCCGCCCTTGGACGTAACACGAAGCTTTTGAACAAAATTGACCAAAGAGTACTAGTACTTTACTGATGCACTTTTTCAGTATTTTTCGATTTTCTCAAAATTTGCTCTAACGATTTTGTTTAAAATTCAAAAAAATCAATTATTTTTTAGATGCTCTTTGAAATGTATATTCTCATTTTGCCATTGAAATCTTCTGAAGACCACTTTACTCTTGTATGTACTTCATAGGAAATATAGAAGAAATAGTTGCTATGGTAACAAAATATAAATATTTTTTCATACTTATAAATTTTACATCTTGAAATTCGAATATACCGTACTGTCGAAAACCAAATATATGTCGACACCAAAAATATGGTGTGAAAAGCACAGAACATAACTTCCGATTACCAAAGATAAGAGAAAGTTGTGTGTGTGCTGTGCGAACAGTCACACCATATTTTTTATTTAATCTCCTGACTGCTAAGTTTCCTCCGAATCCGGGATTTTTTCATCTCTTTTCTTGATTGTCTCTCCTCAAGATTTTATATTTCTCTTATCATTCCCAGATAGCGATGCTTTTATTTATCGTAAAATTAAAAAATTCATTTTTCCTTCGTTTATTTGTAGGAATGAAAGGAATGAAAATTTTTTGTATTCACCAAGGGCATTCCTCAAGAATTGCTCTGGTCTTTTGCGATGGGAATCTATATACTTGTGGATATCGAATTGTTTATTTAATGAAAAATTCAGCCCCGGTTATCTATTTTCTCAATTCATTGCCTTCTCTCTAATTTCTTTCTGTCAGATCTCACAAATATTTTTGAAATGAACTCCTCACTCCATTAACCTTTTTAATAATAATAATAATCCGATTCTCTCATTCAAGCAAATTTTAAGTAAGAAGTTTAAAAAAAAAATTTAAGAAAAACCTTTACTTCTCTTTGTTTTATCGGATTCTTTTTAAACTTGTTAAGTAAAGCTTGTTATAATTATAAAAAGAAAAAAAATAAAACATAAAACATACATTAAAAATCAAATTTATGCTGGAACTTTGTTGATATAAATTATAAATAAGCGACATTTACATCTTTTCTATTTCTCGACAAAAAGTCCGCTCTGTACTAGACAAACACTAAAATCCTTTTTATAATTACAATCAACTTCTATGTGTGATTCATACTTCCGAATGCACCGTGTGGCGTAATGATTTCAACATTTTTTTTTTTTTTTTATATAAGTAGTTTTGTGGTTGTCTATTTTAATTCAACAGACTGTAATTTTGAGTTGTGTGATTGAGGAAATTTCAAATAATTTAAAAAATTCCTTCACTTAGGGCCGGTTGATTCACATCTAATTAACTAACTATTCGTCGCCCCCGGGCTTTGGAGTAGTGTATCATTTGTATTAAGGGCCGCGGGTAGGCATCCCGACAAATTCAATTGGCTGAATGTACAGGGAGCGCCAGAATCAAGTCCCCATCTGTGAGCATGAACCTTGGTATAGTACAGGGGTGGCCAAACAACTTGATAGTCGGAGCCATTTTTCAAAATTTGAAATTTTTCGCGAGCCGCAATTAAATTCGTATTTTACAAGTATGCAAAAAAAAAAAAAACGTATTAAAAAAAATTTTTAACCGAAATTTTTTTCCCTAGGGTGAAAATCATTTTACCTTTTTTTCGGGGGGGGGGGGGGGGGGAATTTTCGCCGCCCTGTTTTTTCCCATCAATGGAAATTAGAGAAAAACTAAATTTTTCCCCCTATTTTTTGGAAAACGGGATGTTTTTGCGCTACGGAAAATTTACATTTATCGAGAGCCACAAATAATACTTCAAAGAGCCGCATGTAGGCTAGCGAGCCGCAGTTTGGCCACCCCTTATATAGTATATAATGAATAATTTTAATGACCGAAAAGGTAAAATAAAATCATCTGTATCAGATTTTATTTTACCTTTTCAGTCATTAAAAGTATTTGATTATATACCATATATTATACCATATGTTCAAGACTCTACCCCACAGGTGGGAACGTAATTATGGCGCTCCCTGTACTGAGAAGATATATTCATTAAACCTGGAAGATATATTCATTTAACCCTGAAGTAGTAGGGAATTTTATTTTGGGATTATTTGAACAAATTAAAAATTAGAAATGTGGGGCTTATAGCTGGTAGTTCAATCAGGATAAGTAAACAGGAGAAGAAAAATCAGCAGCTAGTTGTATTTCATTTTTTATTCCCATCACGTTGACGTTTCGATCCCATCTGTCCTGAGGACCGGGATCGAAACGCTAACGTGATGGGAATAAACAAAAATAAAAATGAAATACCACAAGCCTGCTGATTTTTCTTTTCTTGATTACTTATCCTAATTATAAATTACTTTTCCCTACTTATTTACTTTTAATACTTATTAGCTCCGAGATGACCAACCTGGAGCTCGGTGATTTTTTTTTATAAAATTGAAAAAAAAAAAAAAAAACTAAAAAAGTACATTAGTTAAGAACCATAGGCGTAGCCAGAAATTTTTGATGGGGGGGTTTAGGATTATTTCTCCCCCCCCCCCCACCCCGACTAATAGGGCAGTATAAGGCGTCTAATGAAATATATGACTAGCCACTTACCCCACCTTCGCTTCGCCCCCCCTGGACCCCCCTCGAGGTGGCTCGGGCCCGCCCTTTCTTAATTAAGTGCCGCAATTTTTCAATCAACTCGTAACAGGCAATAAATAATGCAAATCTCTTAATTTTATGTATATGGGCCTAAAATACCGGGGTGTCCCTCTATGTGTTTCTCTTGACCAGACTCCTATCTCAGACCTCTTTAAGAAAAAAAATAAAAAATTTATTTATATAATAATTTTTATTATTTTTCATTTGCGAGATTTAATCAATTTTAAGCGGCTTTAATTTTTTATAAAGCATAACAAAAATCAATTCTTTTCAATTAGACCAGGCGCTGGAGGTAGTTGAGTATGCAAAATTTGAGGACCGAATTCTGACAATGGATTTGGGCTAAGAATAGCTCCCAGAATAAGGATCCGGATCTTGCCGGGCCAATTTTTGGTCCAATTTTTTTTTTACCCCCACCCCATAGGAAATCAATGGAGTGCATGCTAAGATGATGTGAAGATTTGCAATTATGGTCAAATTCGAGTACTTAAAACCTCAAACAATGAAAAAACTGTCTTGTCAGCAACTGAGGGGATCCTCTAGAGTCCCCTGAGAAGTACTATCTTGCCACCAGTTGTGGTGGTCCCCTCTAACCCCTTCATCTCTTTTCTCTCTCTTTGTTATAAATTTAAATATACGGCTTTAACACCATGCCAAATTGTGGGGACCGGCAATTATGTTCATAATCCACTACCTGGTATCCCAATCAATGAAAAATACTATCTTGCCGCCAACTGCGGTGGTCCCCTCTAACCCCTTCACCTCTTTTATCTCTCTCTTTGTTATAAATTTAAATATACGGCTTTAACATCATGCCAAATTGTGGGGACCGGCAATTATGTTCATAATCCACTAGCTGGTATCCCAATCAATGAAAAATACTATCTTGCCGCCAACTGCGGTGGTCCCCTCTAACCCCTTCACCTCTTTTATCTCTCTCTTTGTTATAAATTTAAATATACGGCTTTAACATCATGCCAAATTGTGGGGACCGGCAATTATGTTCATAATCCACTAGCTGGTATCCCAATCAATGAAAAATACTATCTTGCCGCCAACTGCGGTGGTCCTCTCTAACCCCTTTACCTCTTTTCTCTCTCTTTGTTATAAATTTAAATATACGGCCTTAACATCATGCCAAATTGTGGGGACCGGCAATTATGCTCATAATCCACTAGCTGGTATCCCAACCAATGAAAAATACTATCTTGCCGCCAACTGCGGTGGTCCCCTCTAACCCCTTCACCTCTTTTAACACTCTCTGTTATAAATTTAAATATACGGCTTTAACACCATGCCAAATTGTGGGGACCGGCAATTATGCTCATAATCCACTACCTGGTGCTCCAATCAATGAAAAATACTATCTTGCCACCAGTTGTGGTGGTCCCCTCTAACCTCTTCACCTCTTTTATCTCCCTTTATTATAAATACACCAGGTAGTAGATTATGAGCATAATTGCCGGTCCCCACAATTTGGCATGGTTTTAAGACAGTACATCTAAATGTATAATAAAGGGAGAGAAAAGAGGTGAAGGGGTTAGAGGGGACCACCACAACTGGCGGCAAGATAGTATTTTTCATTGATTGGAGCACGAGGTAATGGATTATGAGCATAATTGCCGGTCCCCACAATTTGGCATGGTTTTAAGACAGTACATCTAAATGTATAATAAAGGGAGAGAAAAGAGGTGAAGGGGTTAAAGGGGACCACCGCAGTTGGCGGCAAGATAGTATTTTTCATTGATTGGGATACCAGGTAGTGGATTATGAACATAATTGCCGGTCCCCACAATTTGGCATGATGTTAAAGCCGTATATTTAAATTTATAACAAAGAGAGAGAAAAGAGATGAAGGGGTTAGAGGGGACCACCACAACTGGTGGCAAGATAGTATTTTTCATTGATTGGGATACCAGGTAGTGGATTATGAACATAATTGCCGGTCCCCACAATTTGGCATGGTTTTAAGGCCGTATATTTAAATTTATAACAAAGGGAGAGAAAAGAGGTGAAGGGGTTAGAGGGGACCACCGCAGTTGGCGGCAAGATAGTATTTTTCATTGATTGGGATACCAGGTAGTGGATTATGAACATAATTGCCGGTCCCTACAATTTGGCATGGTGTTAAAGCCGTACATTTAAATTTATAACAAAGAGAGAGAAAAGAGGTGAAGGGGTTAGAGGGGACCACCACAACTGGTGGCAAGATAGTATTTTTCATTGATTGGGATACCAGGTAGTGGATTATGAACATAATTGCTGGTCCCCACAATTTGGCATGATGTTAAAGCCGTATATTTAAATTTATAACAGAGAGAGAGAAAAGAGGTGAAGGGGTTAAAGGGGACCACCTCAGTTGGCGACAAGATAGTATTTTTCATTGGTTGGGATACCAGCTAGTGGATTATGAACATAATTGCCGGTCCCCACAATTTGGCATGATGTTAAAGCCGTATATTTAAATTTATAACAAAGAGAGAGAAAAGAGGTAAAGGGGTTAGAGAGGACCACCGCAGCTGGCGGCAAGATAGTATTTTTCATTGATTGGGATACCAGCTAGTGGATTATGAACATAATTGCCGGTCCCCACAATTTGGCATGATGTTAAAGCCGTATATTTAAATTTATAACAAAGAGAGAGATAAAAGAGGTGAAGGGGTTAGAGGGGACCACCGCAGCTGGCGGCAAGATAGTATTTTTCATTGATTGGGATACCACCTAGTGGATTATGAACATAATTGCCGGTCCCCACAATTTGGCATGATGTTAAAGCCGTATATTTAAATTTATAACAAAGAGAGTGATAAAAGAGGTGAAGGGGTTAGAGGGGACCACCGCAGTTGGCGGCAAGATAGTATTTTTCATTGATTGGGATACCAGCTAGTGGATTATGAACATAATTGCCGGTCCCCACAATTTGGCATGGTGTTAAAGCCGTATATTTAAATTTATAACAAAGAGAGAGAAAAGAGATGAAGGGGTTAGAGGGGACCACCACAACTGGTGGCAAGATAGTACTTCTCAGGGGACTCTAGAGGATCCCCTCAGTTGCTGACAAGACAGTTTTTTCATTGTTTGAGGTTTTAAGTACTCGAATTTGACCATAATTGCAAATCTTCACATCATCTTAGCATGCACTCCATTGATTTCCTATGGGGTGGGGGTAAAAAAAAATTGGACCAAAAATTGGCCCGGCAAGATCCGGATCCTTATTCTGGGAGCTATTCTTAGCCCAAATCCATTGTCAGAATTCGGTCCTCAAATTTTGCATACTCAACTACCTCCAGCGCCCGCTCTAAATGGGAAAATTCTGAATTTTCTCGAATTTTTTGCGTTTTATTTAATTTTTTTTTTTTTTTTAAGCTAGAGAAAATTATTATATTTTACTTTCTCTTACACTATATATGAAATATATAGAGAGAAAAATATTTTGCATTATAGAGCTTAAATATCTAGTCATGACTTGGGTCCAATGGGGGGGGTTTGAACCCCCAAAACCCCCCCCGTGGCTACGCCTATGTTAAGAACTAGTACTCGCGTTTCCAAAAGACAGTTCAAATGTGATTTAATTTATATAGGCCTACCGAAAATAGTATATACAGAATTTAAATTTAAAATTTGAAATAAATCATTCCAGAAAATTAGAAAAACCTAAAAATAAAGTACATCAGTAAAGTACTAGTACTCGAAGTATCCCAAAGACGAGTCCTAAAGCAATTTATTTTGTAGACCGGAAATTTTAAATTTTAAAAAGGAATATTGAGTAAATTGGAAAAAACTAAAAAAAAAAATCTGGTGTGACTGGCGCACAGCACACAACTTTCTCTTACCTTCGGTAATCGAAAGTTGTGTACTGTGCTTGTCACACCAGATTTTTGTGTCAACATATATTTAGTTCCCGACAGTAGGGAACATATGAATTCAGATGTAAAATTTATAAGTATGGGAAAATATTTATATTTTGTTACCATTGCAACCATTTCTCCTATCTTCCCTATGTAATACAAGAGTAAAGTGGTCTTCAGAAGATTTCAATCACAAAATAAGAATATACATTTTAAAGAGAATCTAAAAAATAATTGATTTTTGAATTTAAAAAAAAAATCGTTGGAGCAAATTTTGAGAAAATCGAAAAAAACTGAAAAAGTACATCAGTAAAGTACTAGTACTCTTTGGCCGATTTTGATTAAAAGCTTATTTTTCCGGTCCCGGGGGGTGTTTAACTTAAATATAAAATTTCAACCTCCTAGCTCAATTCCTTCATGCTTAAAATTGAATACACACACACCCACACACCCACAGACAGACCATGTCGCAAAAACCACTTTTTACTTTCTCTTACCTATGTATATATGTAATATATATATAGAGAGAAAGTATTGGATTCATGTCAAAAATTCGATGTCGAGATTTTGATGGATCTTCACGTTTTGAGGTCCCCTGAATCCAAAAAAGTGGTTTTCGCGACATGGTCTGTCTGTGTGTGTGTGGGTGGGTGTGTGGGTGGGTGGGTGTGTGTGTCTGTGTTCAATTTTAAGCATGAAGGAATTGAGCTACAAGGTTGAAATTCTATATTTAACTTAAACACCCCCGGGACCGGAAAAATAAGCTTTTAATCAAAATCGGCCAAAGATTACTAGTACTTTACTGATGTACTTTTTCAGTTTTTTTCGATTTTCTCAAAATTTGCTCCAACGATTTTTTTTTTAATTCAAAAATCAATTATTTTTTAGATGCTCTTTAAAATGTATATTCTCATTTTGCGATTGAAATCTTCTGAAGACCACTTTACTCTTGTATTTCATAGGGAAGATAGGAGAAATGGTTGCCATGGTAACAAAATATAAATATTTTCCCATACTTCTAAATTTTACATCTGAATTCAATTGTACCCTATGGTCGGAAACTAAATACATGTCGACACAAAAATCTGGTGTGACAAGCACAGTACACAACTTTCGATTACCGAAGGTAAGAGAAAGTTGTGTGCTGTGCGCCAGTCACACCAGATTTTTTGGATTCAGGGGACCTCAAAAACGTATATATCCATCAAAATCTCGACATCGAATTTTTGACATGAATCCAATACTTTCTCTCTATATATATATTACATATATACATAGGTAAGAGAAAGTAAAAAGTAAATCAGTAAATTACTAGTACTCGAATTTTCCCAAAGCTGAGACCTAGCCCAATTTCATATTAGTACCGGAAATATTATATATTTAAAATTTGAAAAAAAAAAAAAAAAAAAAAAACACATTGCTCGCTTGATAGTATAAGATTTTAGGAGAAAGCGTTACCTTTAAACTTTGTTTTGCATTTAGATTGATATCTTTTACACCCCTAGAAAATTCTCTATTCTTTTGAATAGAAAATATAGGTCATGCTTATGATTCATAGAGCCCTGGTCTCAACCCTCAACCTAACCATAAAAATTTAATGCCTTTTGATGCCATAAATAAGACTAGGTGATAACGGAACAATTGGAGGAACATCTTATCACCTCAAATCACTTTATAAAAAAAAATACTCTATTTTTTTATTATTCAAAATAGGGGTTGATATCGGGTGAAATCGAGGGCGGAAGAAGTATTTAATTTTTCCACAAATTATTTGGTATGTTTATTTTGGCTTTATGTTTAGTTAAGCAAACAATTTTATTTGTACAAAGATGACGGAAATCGTTCTAAAAAAAATTTATAGGGCCTGAACTATAGAGGGAGCACTACGATCGGAAGTAGAGCGCCCTGGTGTTAAATAAAAAAAAAATCAAAGTTATGTAAACAGTGTTACATATAACATGGAAATATATTTTAACAGTGTTTATATAAGCTTAATATGGAAGCAAGAATTTTAATTATATAAAAAATGATAATTTTTAAAATTTTTAATTGAAATACTTCACTTACATCTAGTTTTGGAATGAAGTTCTTTAACGCGGCTTACGCAGGGTGAATTGGGAGAAAATGTAAAGTAACAAAAACGCGTTCCTAACAAAAATGCGTTCCCAGCGCCGGCGGAGGATAGCGAGATTAGCCGAAGTCTTGGCGAGGCCACGCCCACCTCCTCTTTATTTCCTTCTATCTACCGTAGGCGGGAAATTGCTAAGCAAGAGGTTCCAGCGGGCGCAGCTCCCTGGCTTTCCGTCTATTTAAATAATATTCATATTAAATTATATTTTGAGTTGAATAAAGGCGTGAGGAACTTCGTTCCTGCCGGGGGTCTTACGATCCCACACGTTTGCTTATTTTACTGCATTTATCCATTTTTGAAGTTTAAAAGTTATCCACGCAGTGTTCAATGAAAGTCCTTCGTATTATTTTTATACGGCATATTTGAACAGCCACGAATGCAATACTTTTCATGAAAACATCATTAAACTTTATTTTAAACATAAATTTTTTTTTTAATTCTTTTTTTCCCGGCTGTGGCACGGAGCCATTCAGCCCTCAGCTTTTTTGACTTGCAATATTGTATAAAGCTTGTGGCACATATTAGTAAATACCTAGTTATATAAATTATTAAAAACACTTAGAATGCAAAATATTACCATCACTTTATTTGTGATTTTTCTCGATAGATGGCATCATAAGTCATCTTTCTCCATCCCTATTCTGACTGCTCTCTAGAGAGCTTCGGCCCCATCAAATCCATAATTTCATGTTGATTGGTCCATTAGACGCAAATTGTTAATCCAGTTAAAATTATAAATTTTTTATCAATCAGATTCCAATAAACTTTGATTAAAGTTGATTTTTAATATATTATTTAATAGAATCGACAAAAACGTTAATTGATTAAATTCGTTTGAATGCTTAATATAAACAAGCAATAGTTAGAATTATTACACTTATTTCAATTCCTTCCTCATCTTGTTTGCATACCTTTAAAAACGCAAATAAAAATTTACCCCGACTTCGTTTTCCTTGTTCATTACAAATATTTGAATATATAAAAAAAAAAGAAATTGACGTTATAAATTTACGTGTATCTCTTTAGACATTTTGAGTATAGTCGATAAATTTAAATTCGAGAAAAATTACGTGTGAAAAGAGAATGTGATTGTGACGATATATTTATAATAAACTAGCCGCAAAGCCCGCCTTCGGCCTTCTTTCTTCCAAGTGACATTTTGCTGCCTAGCTACTGTACTCGTTAGATTTAGATTATTTTAGAGCCAATATTTCCACTAAAATCTTGACATTGATTTTTTTAGAATCGAAAGATTTTTCTTATAAAAATATATAATGTATATATCTTATCTTATCCTATACTATTAAATTAAACGAGCAATGTACGTTTAATTGTTTGTAAGCACATCATTTCTCGAAAATCGCTCTAACGATTTTTTTCAAATTTTAAATATATACTATTTTCTACTATTATCAGTATCACTATGAAATTACGCTAGATCTCACCTTTGGGAAAATTCGAGTAGTAGTACTTTACTGATGTACTGTTATAGTTTTTTCAATTGTCTCAATATTGCCTTTGACGATTTTTTTTTTCAAATTTTAAATATATACTATTTCCGCTAAACAAAACAAATTACGCTAGGCCTCGTGTTTAGAAGACTTCAAGTACTAGAGCTTTACTAATGTACTTTTTTTTCGAATTTTCTCAAAAATTCGCTCTGATACATTTCAAATTTTAAGTATAGGCCTATTACTATTTGCGGTACCAATATAAAAATTAAGCTAGGTCTTGTCTTTGAGAGACTTCGAGTTCTAGTACTTCACTTTTTTTTATAGTTTTTTTTTTCAATTTCATCAAAAGAAAAAAAAACACCGAGCTTCAGCTCGGTCATCCCGCAATAATAGGTAAAAGAAAATAATAAAGAATATTTGTTCTTTAAAATTTAGAATTTTATAATAGTAAGGAAATGCAAATAAATTCGCTTGTTGCTCTAGAAGGCTTCATGTATTATTTATTTTATTAAAAAGATATAATTAAAAAAAAAATGAATGAACTTTTTCTTCTCCGAAGACCGTTAAATTACAAGGAGGGGATATGTAGTGTATACGTCGTTGTATGGTGTGTGGTGGTGGTAGCGATGGCAGCGGTGGTGGTAGCGGAGCATTCGCCGTTGAGTCAGTGCCCGCTACGCCGTCGAGCTATAACGTCCGCACTCTCCTTCGATGTGGCTATTATTCCCGCCTAAGGTGTCACCCAGTGTCACCACCTCCAAAATGTACTGTGTTTATTAATTGTGCTTTGTGACAATTGATTGATTATGACCTACTAGTGCCTGTCGGTCGGTGGTGTGTTTCCCTTGTTGTGTTGACCTGCCACCCGATCGTCCCCAATGATGGGCTATATCATGGGCTGTGCTTGCTTTAAAGGTAGTGTTTTAATATTTTTTTGCAAGTAGAAACCCCGGATTTTAGCTCTCTCTTGGAAATAGATAGAATTGAATCGGGGATATCGATTTGGCCACGCGCGCGCCACGCCGCCGCCGCCGCCACTGACGACGACGACGACGACCTCGCGTCAATACGCGGTCTCCTCGGTCTGTTTACAAGCCGGCTTCTTCTAAGAAGCACATCATCCCCCTTAATTAACTTAAGTGTCAAGGGATATACCTCCTGATTGTTGTCAAGAAAGTAGAAATTAATTTGATTGTTGTAAGAAATTTAATTAAACTATCTAATTATAGATAAATAAATAACACTAGGTTAAGTTTCAAAATGATTTTTATTTTAGCTTTAGCGAATTTCGGCGTAATACGTAATCTTCCGAGCTATGACTAAACTCAATGCTAAAATAAAAACCCTTTGAAACTTAACCTAGTGTTATTTATTTATCTATAGTTATATGATAATTTAATTAAATTTAAAAACATTTCAAATAGTGCCAACGGCTAATTCTTTGGATTTTTATTAATTGCCATACGAGTCAAAGAATAAATATTCTTTTTATACATACGCGTATAACTTATTTATATTCTTAATTTATAAAATTCTTCATAGTTCATGATTACCATTGGAATGGCATTAAGCAAATATAAAATTTAATATCTCATAGATTCAGTAGAAAAAGATACGAATGGTTTACATGTCTTACCTCCTACCACAGAGAAAATTTAAGGTTAATTAATCTATATAGTCAGTAAACTAACCCCTATATTTTATTGTTGTTGCTAGTTTCACGTATACTGAACTTTTAAGCTAGTATATAATTTGACTGTTTTAACAATGTAATGTCTTGGGCGGTTTTTTATGGTTATCTTTGACTATTTTTGTAGATTTCAAACAGTGAAAATATATTTGTTTCTTCAGATATAGTTAACTAGCTATCCTTGGATAACGACTTAACTATGATTTTAGAGTTTTTTCAGTTCTAATCATATTCTCAAATCATATAGATCTAATAATAGATGGCATCTTCAATAATTATATTTTCAAAAACTGAAATTTAATTTCAGATTGTCTTCTTAACAGTTAATCTATTGTTGTTGCTAGTTTCATGTATATTCAACTTTTAGGTTAATATGTAATTGGATTGTTTTAACAATATTAATGTCTTTGATTATTGTTGGAGAAATTTCAAACTGTAAAAATACTAACTACACAAATATACGGTATTTAGGGTCAGTTTCTTCAGATATAGTTAACTCGCTATCCTTGGATAACAACTTAACTATGATTTTCGAGTATTTTGAGTTCTAGTTAAGCTAATCTTTACTCAAATAAATAATAATAGATGAAATTTCAATAATTACATTTTCAAACTCTGAAATTTAATTTCATTTTGTCTTTTTATCTGCTAAAATGATTTTATATTTCTCTCTTGGCCTTAAGGGACAAACACTTCTCTGTTGGACATGTTTAAAAATAGACTGAATAAACACCTTCACCATTAATTAACCAAAGTGTCAAAGGATATATTTGGACAAAGTTCCATTTATTTTTAACTAATTGTTGAAAGCGAGATATCGATTTGTAAAATTCGATATCTAACTCAAAATATTGAAATTTTCACCTTGAAAGAAAAAAAATATAAGATTATATCTAATTGAAAATAAACAAAATGCCAAACGTGTTTGCAAGTGTTCTTTAAAAAGAGATAAGAAACCAACTGTTGTTGATATCCTTTGGATTTATTTATTTTTATTTAATACTAGACGCAAAGCCCGCCTTCAGGGGTTTAATATTCCAAATATGAATCACACTTTCGTTTTAAAAGTTCATTTCCTTAATTCATTCAAGCAGTGGATGAGGACGTATTTAAAATTGCATCACGATGACTAAATATATTGAACATTTTTTTTCTTTTTCATTATTTAAAAATTTCAACACCTGTCAAAGGATATGAACCATTTTTATTTTTTTATTTGTTTTGAATTTTAAAAACTGTTTGTCATCTCAAAACGACATGGATCTAAAGATTATTTTATTTTTTATGTATAAAGATGATAGATACTGTTATGCAACATTATTTACTCCAATTAAAATAAAATGAATGAACAGTTGATGGGAACATCCTTATTAGTTGAAAAACTTTAGTCATAGCGTTTAGATTTTTCTTTTGCTATTATTTATCTTTTTGCAATTTCAAGCTTTGGAAGGTTTTTCATTTAATTATTACTTTTCAATAGGCTCTTTGATTATTTCACTATTTCTTAGATTCTGATTCTATAAAAGTTCCAACAGCCCAACTCAAGCTATTATTATTATATATTTTATAAACTTTTTTTTTTATAAAATTTTTTCTTTTTATTAAAAGGCTATTGTATGTTAATTTTAAGGAAAGGAGATGCGCAACCAGGAGAATAAAACATTTTTTTCAATTATTTTGCTCGACGTTTCGGACGCTAATTGTGTCGCGACCTTCTTTTGATCTTGAAAGAATGGTGCGATTGACGTCCGAAACGTCGAGCAAAATAATAGATAATTTTTTTTTTTATTCTCCTGGCTGCTCTTCTACTTTACCTAAGATTATAAATATTATATAGCTTTTACTTTCTCTTACCTATATATAGAGAAAAATGTCAATGTTGAAATTTTGATTGAAATACACTTTTGAGGCGGCTGCAGCAAAAACGCCCTGTCTGTTTTTGTTCTAAAGAAAATTGTTATGTAAACACGAAGTTTTTGAATAAAATCGGCCAAATATTACTAGTACTTTTTGAGTAGGCCTATTTTCAAATTTTCTTTTTTTTTAGATTATCTTTAAAAAGTACCATCATCAGAATATGTATCAAGCCTAACGCACAGGATTTAGGCAACCCAAATGGCACATGCCTGTATTACGAATTTCATTCGAAAACGAAATTATTTTTTTCTGATAAGACTTTTGAGATAATTTTTATATTGATATAACTTGAAAATAGAATATAAAAAAAAACAAACAAATTAATGGAATTTTGTAAAAAAGGTTCACATTGTCCGTTTTGACAAGGTTCTGCAACCGAAACCGAAACTTGTATTTCCTATAAAAAAAATCATATCATTTTACATTTTTTTTTTTTTTTTGAAATTTTTTTCCCCTCCCGTGAAAATCATTTTACCTTTTTTTTAGGGTGACTAAATTTTTTTTCCGCACCTTTTCCGCTTTTGCAAATCACTTGTCTTTTTTTCAAGTTTCGGCTACCTTTTGGCCGAAACCGAATATTCGGTCGGTTCCTACTCAATACACACATTTCTCTTGTACTTCTTAGGAAATTTAAGAAAAATATAATAGTTGCCATGATGCCAACTTTTCTTACCTTCGGTAATTGAAAGTTGTGTTCTGTGCTTGTCACATCAAATTTTTTTGTGTCGACATATACATGTTTGTAAATTATACATCTTAAATTTTAATATACTGCTAGAAACTATAGGCCTATCTGTCGACACAAAAAGCACAGAACACAACTTTCAATTACCGAAGGTAAGAAAAGTTGTGTGTTTTGCGACCATTCACACCAGATTTTTAAATTATTTTTATTTGAAATTAATAAGTCGCTTTTGTTTCAATCCGATGATTAAAGTAATATTTAATGATTTTAAAATGTAAAAATAACTGTATACTGAACTCTAATTTATTTTCTCTTTTTGTTTTAGGTAAGTACTACTACTTCTTCACTTCATTTGGTCTTTATTGTAAGTAATTCAACAACTCTTTTAATTCTAATTTATTTTTATTGCACATCATCTAATTCTTCAAATTTAATTTCATTTTTTTTTTAATTTCGATTAGTAATAAATTCGTAGATTGTTTTTTCTTTTGTCATTATCGGTCTTAGTGCATTCGTACAGAAAATTGACTTTTAAAATTTTATCAACTTTTGATTAACTTCAGCAATCATCGACTTCCTGATTTTACCAAATGATGATAATATTTCCATCATAAGTTGTTATTTTTCTTCTGGCTAGTAGCCATACTAATTTCTGGGTGGCCGTTTTTTAATTGCATATTTCGAATAGGATTTTTGCTCTTGAGCTATTTTTCAAAGGTAGAGCATTGGCTTCTGATACCAAAGGTCAAGGGTTCGCATCCCATCCCAGACGACAACATTTTGATTACTAATCAATTAAAATAAATAGAGATCGAGTCTAAATGGCCTCCGATGCCGAAAAGACCTTAAAACAAATTTTAAAAAATATGATTTTTCTTTTTTGTAAAAATTTTAAATAGAAGATGATATCTCAATAATAAATTATTAAAATTTCATTATCATAGCATTCGAACAAATAATATCCTCTCTTTCTAATATCTATCCCAAATTACTTTTTTTTTTATTTAAAGCGTTTTTATGAGAATGTTTTTCAAACTTTTTTAATCACGAAACACACTTTATGCTTTAGAACACAGATGGTATTTAAACGGGAGGAAGAAGGAGTTTGTTTGTATTTATTTCATAAAAAATAGTAGGCGTAATAGTAAAAAATAATATATTTTTTATGCGAATTGAAATCAAAATAAAGAAATTTTACAAAGTTTCCTTTAGGGGCTCTAGAACTTTACTGATGCCTTTTTTCAGTTTTTTTTTTTTCGATTTTCTCAAAATTCGCTCCAACGATTTTGATTAAAATTCAAAAATCAATTTTTCGCCTTTTGTGTTGCCTACCTTTCAGCAAAGAAACTCGAATTTAAATAAATAAATAAATAAATAAATAAATAAATTTATTACGACCCGCTTAGAGGCACCAGTCCTCGGTGGCTAGGTCCAACAAACACAATACAAATTTAAATACAATAACAAATACAACAAAACAAAACAAAACAAAACAAAAGGAAAAAAGAAAAAAAAAAAAAGAAAATAAAATAAATAAATAAATAGAAATGCATGCCCATTAACAATCAACATGTTCATGCATTTCCATCGAAAGAAATAAAAAAAAAACAATATCAAAAAATTCACGCAAGCCACGAGACCAGGAGTAAACGTCGCTTTAGCCATCCCGACATTCGCCTTAAGCACCATATCCTCACAATATATTTTTTTTAATAGCACAAATCAAAAAATACAATTTAAATATATGTTCATTTCCTCTTCATTTAGTTGATATAAATGATTAATTCTTAATAGATAACGATGTCGATTTATTTATTAGAGCCATTGTGCTGAATGTCCTTAATTGCTTCTAGTTCACTGCCATGATCGAGCTCATCGGTCACTGCTGATTTATCCTTCTCTCCTTGCGTGTGTCTGGCAAATAGAGCATGACCTTTTTTGCTCAAGGGCCGTTTTGGCACTTTGATAAGACGCCCCTGCCCCTTTCTCCTTTCTCAACGTTGATAAAAATCAATTTGTAGACATTCCTCTAGCTCAAGTACGTGAACAAAAATACTAAGGAGTAGAATACTAATAATGACTTGCTATTTCTCTTTTAAAAAATATTAATACGGTACGCTAATTAATTTTTGGAAATTTTATTTATATTCAAATGTTACATTTTTTTTTTTTTAATACGGTATTGTTATAATTGTTGCACAGACAGTCACACAGATAGACCATGTCGCGAAAACCACTTTTTGGTTTCAGGGGACCTCAAAACGTGTATATCCATCAAAATCTCGACATCGAATTTTTGACATGAATCCAATACTTTCTCTCTATATATATTAACATATATATAGAGGTAATAGAAAAGTAAAAACGTTTGCAGCCAAATTTTCTTTTATTTAGATTTTCGCCTCTCACGGCTGACGTTTCGCCCTGAGGTCTAGGCCATCTTCAGAGCCGGCTGGCAATAATCTAATGTGATATTTGCAAAACGTTTTGCTGTGAGAAGACCACATGCTGAATGTTGTCACTGTTTTTACAAATATCCACACATTTGATTATTGCCAGCCGGCTCTGAAGATGGCCTAGACCTCAGGCCGAAACGTCAGCCATGAGGGCGAAAATCTAAATAAAAGAAAATTCGTACTGCATACGGTAGATGGTCGTAATTTTTGTTTTTAATTTTGTTTTATTGATATAAGTTATTTCATTATTTTAGTGTCTATAAATTTCATTACCTTTTGTTAGGTGAAAGTATTAATCTCTCTTCAGTCATTAGTGTCAGACCTGACACGTTGTGGTTACTCTAGGAAGTAACTTTCATTGAAAATAATACTGAGATGGGTTTCCGTTTCCTTCCTCAGGATGAGGCAATTAGATTTGGATAATTTATTGCCATGAGGTGGATTTGAACTCGAATTATCTTCAACTCAGCTAAACTGCTTTATCCCCTTGGCTAATCGCCTTCTACTATTAATATTGAGACTAAATTTCTTTCATATTCCAATTACAAGTAAATTGACGATTCTGAATTCAACTATTTTGATTTGTTGCCATCTCCGACTTATATGCTTCTGGCAAACCTGACAAATTGTTTTGACGGCTGGCAATCTGATATATAAAATAACTTCTTTGTGGTTAGACGAATAAACAATTTCTATATATGATTAAAAAACATCTATATTACGGTTTTTACGGGAATTTTGAAACGAAATTTTATATTTAACAAAACTGTGAGGGTTGTTTATTGGTGAGGCTAAACATCCCGTGGTCCCCGGGAATCAAACCCTGGATCTCCGCCCTTCAGAAGATTTCAATGACAAAATGAGAATATACATTTTAAAGAGAATCTAAAAAATAATTCATTTTTGAATTAAAAAAAAAAAAAAAAAAAATACGAAGCGAATTTAGAGAAAATCGAAAAAAACTGAAAAAGTGCATCAGTAAAGTACTAATACTCTTTGGTCGATTTTGTTCAAAAGCTTCCTGTCACGTCCCAGGGGGATGCCTAACTTAAATATAAAATTTCAACCTCCTAGCTCTTTTCGTTCTTGAGATATTTTGTTCACAGACACACAGGCCATGTGGCGAAAACCTCTTTTTTGGGACCTCAAAACGTGTATATCCATCAAAATCTCGTCATCGAATTTTTGACATGAATCCAATAATTTCTCTCTCTATATATACAATATATGTTTATTAACATATACCATATAGGTAAGAGAAAGTAAAAATTACATCAATAAAGTATTAATACTCTTTGTCCGATACTTGAAGATTAAAACAGTATTAATACTCTTTGTCCGTTTTCATTTAAAAGCTTGGTGTAATTTCCCTGTTATATTCAGGCCGACTATAACATTGACTACATAAGAGAAAGTATTTAGAAATTCGGAAAATAATTATTTTATAGTATCTTTTAATATATATATTCACTCCTATTTTATTTAAATAATAAAATAGGCTCGTCTACTTCCACGTTGTCTCTCAATAAGAACAATACCCCCACTCTCTCTCTCTCTCTCTCTATACACCATCCCTCCCCTCGGACCAATTAACCAATCAAAGAAGGCGAAATCGTGGCGCCATAATTCACTTGCCCTGGAGGGTACATGAGGCGGTTGGTCACATCAGTAGAGGGGGGTCTTTTATTGTGTAAAGAACTCACGTCGCTCTTCGTAATAAAACCGACGCCTTCTCATTTGCACGGCAGCCATCATGGTGACCAGCCGCTTCACCTCCCGCTCCCACCTTCTCAACCCATTTACTAAGGTATTTCAATTCGTATATTACTAATTATGCATTTATTTTACTCTTTAGTGATCATATATTTATAATCCATATTAAAATTTGAGAATTTCTTAAAATGCGTTTCACACCATATATGAATGATTGCATTCCATTTAATATTCACTTATTTTTTACTCTCTATTAAATTTACAATTTCTCTGAAAGTAGTATTTTGCCGAAGCAGTTTTTCGAGTATTATTTAAAATGTAAATACGTACCACGATATGGTATTATTATCATTATTCTAGACCTAAATATAAAAGACTGAACAAACAAACGTGTGTGTGTGTGTGTGTGTGTACGTAGTGGATATTTTATATCATAATATCTCCTTTATTTCTTTCTTAATGAAATTTAAAAAAAAATAGATCATAAAAAATTAAAATTTTGTTGTTAATTTGACCGTATTTTGCGGGAGAAGAGTGTCATTTCTTTTATTTCTCTATTTCTTATCCGATTTTCCAAGGCAATTTGGTCATTAGGTCATTTAGACATTTATTAAAAATATTCGTCAAAATAAAGTTTTTGAAATATTCTATTGTCAATATCAATTAAATATTCTTATATTCCTCTGTGCAGTACAAACAGGTCTATACTTGACCATGCATAAGAGACCTACGTCTAAATACTTTATAGCATTAGTTAAAGGTCAAAAATAATGTTATGATTTGTAAATTAAATTTATATTCTACAGCCTGATGCAGGGACAATTTTGAAAGGGGAAGGCGATTTTTATTTTATTTTTTTAAACAATTTTCTACAATTTTGGCATCACAAAGGGTCTTAACTGCCTTATGATCGGTTTCTTCTGATAATCAATATTTTTTTTTCAATTGATTTTTTTTTTCTTCGGCTTGAAATTTTTCTTTTGACAAAATTTTTTTCTATTAGATTTTTTTGCCTTTGATATATTATAGGTATTATTATAATATTTATAATAATAAATAAGCTACGGTGATAGGGAATAATTAAATAAAAAAAAATATATATAGGCCTATTTATTTTGTTTTAAGAACAAAAATCTAAATTTATCTTTTTTTTTTATTTTAAAAACATTCACACTTTTTTCTCATTCACACTCAACACTCACACACACATTCACACAGTCTTTTCGGCAACTCAGGCCATTCAAGACTTTAGACGATAACTGTTATAATGAAAATATCTATTGGTCCCCTGAATCCAAAAAAGAGTTTTTCTCTACATGTCTGTCTGTCTGCGTGTCGTAACAAAATATCTCAAGAACGAAAAGAGCTAGGAGGTTGAAATTTTATATTTAAGTTAGATAACCCTCTGGGATATGTACACTAAGCTTTTGAACAAAATCGGCCAAAAAGTACTAGTACTTTACTGATGTACTTTTCCAGTTTTTTTTTTTTTTTTCAATTTTCTCAAAATTCGCACTAACTATTTTGATTAAAATTCAAAAATCAATTATTTTTTAGATGCTCTTTCAAATGTATATTCTCATTTTGCTCTCAAAATTGTTTGAAGCACACTTTACTCTTGTGCTTCATAGGAAAGAGGAAAAATGGTTGCCATGGTAACAAAATATAAATATTTTCTCATGTTTACAATTTTTGCATCTTTATTTTTAATATATCGGTGGAAACTAAATATATCTCGAACCAAAAAAAATGTAGTGTGACAAGCACAGAACACAACTTTCGATTACCGAACGTAAGAGAAAGTTGTGTGCTGTGCGACCAGTCACACCAGATTTTTATCTTATTAATAATTCCTAGGTACTAAACTTTTCAGATCATTATTTTAAAAACTTTATTAAAATACGTAATATGAAATTTAAGTAAAAATAAAAAAAAAGTAAAATATGAATCTTTTTTCCTGTTTCATTTTTTTTTTATTTTTTTTTATTTTTGCATGAAACAAGTTTGCATTATGCAAAAAGTTCCGGACTCTTGAGCTTGTTTATGAAATGTGCTTAACGGCTTATGGTTAATTAATCATATCCTTCTTTTCATTTTAAGTAATCATATATATTCAAAATATAAATATAGAACGAGAGGAAAATTGAACAGTGCTTTTTTGTTAGAGACCTAATAAATGGTTGTGTTTGAACTGATAAATTGATGTGATCAGTAAATAAGAGGCAATATTAAAGCACCCGCGTTTTCTCATGATATTATTTAAATTTTGCTGATATGCTTCAAAAGTAAAATATAATTCGATTAAAAAATTGAATATTCTTTAATAAAAACAATGAAATAATCAAATGAGAAAACAAAATAAATCTATCTTTTCTTTATTCTTACTACAACATCTACTCAGCAATCCATCTCACTCTAATATAATCTTAACTATTTAATAAGCCCCCGAGTTTGGCGTAGTAGGTAGAGTGCCTCCCTCCTATACCAAACGTCGCGGGTTCGGACCCAGGCAGTCCGACATAGGCGTAACCAGAAATTTTTGATGGGGGGGGGGTTTAGGATTATTTCTCCCCCCCCGACTAATGGGCCTGTATAGGGCGTCTAATGAAATATATGACTAGCCACTTACCCCACCCCTGGACCCCCCTCGAGGTGGCTCGGGCCCGCCCTTTCTTAATTAAGTGCCGCAATTTTTCAATCAACTCGTATCAGGCAATAAAAAATGCAACTCTCTTAATTTTATGTATATGGGCCTAAAATACCGAGGTGTCCCTCTATCTGTTTCTCTTGACCAGAGTCCCATCTCAGATCTCTTTAAGAAAAAATATAAAAAATTTATTTATATAATAATTTTTATTATTTTCCATTTGCGAGATTTAATCAATTTTAAGCGGCTTTAATTTTTACTTTCTCTTACCTATGTATATATGTAATATATATATAGAGAGAAAGTATTGGATTCATGTCAAAAATTCGATGTCGAGATTTTGATGGATCTTCACGTTATGAGGTCACCTGAATCCAAAAAAGTGGTTTTCGCGACATGGTCTGTCTGTGTGCGTGTGTGTGTGTGTGTGTCTGTGAACAAAATATCTCAAGAACGAAAAGAGTTAGGAGGTTGAAATTTTATATTTAAGTTAGGCACCCCCATGGGACTTGACACGAAGCTTTTGACCAAAATCGACCAAAGAGTACTAGTACTTTACTGATTCACTTTTTCAGATTTTTTCGTTCGATTTGCTCCAACGATTTTTTTAAAAATTCAAAAATCAATTATTTTTTAGATTCTCTTTAAAATGTATATTCTCATTTTGTGATTGAAATCTTCTGAAGACCACTTTACTCTTGTACTCCATAGAAAAGATAGGAGAAATGGTTGCCATGGTAACAAAATTATAAATATTTTGCCATTCTTATAAATTTTACATCTTGAAAATCGAATGTACCGTACTGTCGGAAACTAAATACATGTCGACACAAAAAATCTGGTGTGACAAGCACAGTACACAACATTCGATTACCGAAGGTAAGAGAAAGTTGTGTGCTGTGCGCCAGTCACACCAGATTTTTTATAAAGCATAACAAAAATCAATTCTTTTCTATTGAAAAATTCTGAATTTTCTCGAATTTTTTTGCGTTTTATTTAATTTTTTTTTTTTTTTTTTTTTTAAGCTAGAGAAAATTATTATATTTTACTTTCTCCTACCCTATATATGAAATATATAGAGAGAAAAAGTATTTTGTATTATAGAGCTCAAATATCTAGTCATGGCTTGGGTCCAATGGGGGGGGGGGGGGGGGGGTTTGAACCCCCAAATCCCCCCCCCCGTGGCTACGCCTATGCAGTCCGATGATTTTATTTAAGCCATTTAGATACCAGATGGCTTAAATAGAAATGCCTGAACCCACAATTTATATATTAATCACAACGGTTATCGTCTAAAGTCTTAAATGGCCTGAGTTGCCGAAAAGACTGTGTGAATGTGTGTGTGAGTGTGAGTGTGAATGAGAAAAAAGTGTGAATGTTTTTTTAACAAAAAAAAAAAAAAAAAAAAAAACTATTTAATAAAAATCGCATTAAAATACGTAGGCTATAAGCCTATTGCAAATTGCTTCTTTTCCGTCCTTTTTCCGGATGTCCGGAATCTAAACTAAATTTAGAAATTTTTCTTGATTAAATCACAGATTACAGCAGCCTTTTCCAAACTGTGAGGCGCGTATTAGTTTAAGGGGAGGCGCGAATATTAGCCACTGCCAGTAATTTTCTAAATTACTTCTAAAGTTTTATAAATAAAATAATAAATATTGTTTGTAGGGCTATTAATAAATTTGTTAGCATTAAAAATTTTTGTTTGTAAATGGGGGGGGAGAGGGGCGCCATACGATTAAATATTTTTTAAGGGAGGCGTAGTAACATGAAGTTTGGAAACCACTGGATTACAGGTCGAACAAGGATGAAAATTTCGTTAAAACAAATTTTTTTTCTTATTAGGCCTATATATTTTTTTGACCGACTTGATCCGGTGTTAAGTTTTGCAGGCTGATAATGGGTTTAACCTGGATTCTTGGTTTTACTTAAGTGAAGATTTTTCTGGTTTGAAATTCGAATGTTCTTTGAGTTTGAGAGGGCCTTATCGTATTTCAAAGGATATATGAAGAGTTCCTTTTTACTAATAGAAGATAGGCCACTTCAATGACCAACTTTCTAATGAATATTTCGATTAATATGCTCCGAAAACTCTAAAGCGCACCATGTAACCATTGTTCTTGGCACAAATTTATCAAAATATTCATTAGAAAGTTTGTCGTCTAAAATGCCAATCTTCCAGTACGTAATCAAAAACGAACTAATTTATACACCTCATGGTAATTTGTGAAATGGAAACAGCAAGAGAGATCAAATTTGTAATTTTTTCAAATTCTATGGTGGCTTCCAAATTGCCATTTGTGACAGGCCTTTCATGTTTTATTTAATTGCATTGACCCAGGAACAAATACAAAGCATTTAATTCTAATTGAATTAAATCTGCTAATCTTTTAATGGCCATCTGGTGAATAATTCAAAATAAACATACTTTTTACATTCCCTTACCTATAAATATATATTAATATGATAATATATAGAGAGAAAGTATTGTTTTAGAGTTTAGGCTTTCACAGTTGTTATCATTAATAAAAGAATTTGATTTTTTAACTGTGTTGAGTTAACTGTGTGTGGTAACTTTTACAAATAAACCACATTTAAACGAAATATTGTGTCAAAAATTCGATCTGTAGATTTTGAAAAAAGTGGATTCTTCAAAATTTCATTTTGAATTTAGGTAGGCTACTCTCTTGACACGTTTAAAGTACACTTTTGAATAAAATTAGCACATAGTACTAGTACTTTACTGATGTACTTTTTTAATTTTTTTCAAAATTCGCTTTTGATTGAAATTAATAATTCATTTATTTTTTTAGATTCTCTTTAAAATGTATATTCTCATTTTTTCCTGAAAATTGTTTGAAAACACACTTTACTCTTGTATTAAATATATGTCGACATAAAAAATTTGGTGTGACAAAAAATTATCGAAGGCAAAAGAAAGTGTGCTGTGCGACTAATCACACCAGATTTTTTTAATAATTAAAAGTAATGAAAAAATTACTATTTTTTCTAAAAAGTAACCTTTCAAATTTAACTAAAAATTTTATAAATTACACTGTGCTACAAAATGAAACTTTTTTCTCGCCCCGAGAAAATTCCTTCAGATTCTTAAGTAAAATGACCTCTTGAATCCAAATATGACCTTCGTTTTCCCCCAGCACGTACCGTTTTCGGGGAGGGAGCCCCTACTTATTTCCACCCCTTTTCGTTAATTATAGGGCCACGAAAAAAAATTGGAGTTTGAAAAGGAATATTTTAGCCTTAAAATTTCTTCAGAAGGTCTAGAGAAGTGAAAAGTTAAAAAACATTAACATTTGAATCCAAGGGGGGGGGGGATGTGGGGGAGGATTTTGTCCCTTAAAATGCAAAAAAATCATTAAAAATGATCAATTTTTTCTGATTTTTCACAATTTTTTCACTGATTTTCTACATATTCCAGCGGACAGACCCACCTCACCCTGCCTTAAACATCCCTCAACTAAAAAAAAATATATAGGACAAAGCGGGTGGGGTGTGGGCGATTCTGAAGCCCTTGCAAGAAGATTCACAGCCCCTCGCTGCACAGTTGGTCAAATTGGCAAATATGCAGCTAACTTTCATTTTTTTGGGCTAATCTTTACAAATTTAAACTTAAATATACGGATTCTTCTATGTCCTTCAATATTTCCATATTTTATCTAAAGGGGTAGAAATTATTTCTTGTCAATAATTGAAAAAAATTCTTCTTGCAAGGGCTTCGGAATCGCCCACACCCCACCCGCTTTGTCCTATATATTTTTTTTTAGTTGAGGGATGTTTAAGGAAGGGTGAGGTGGGTCTGTCAGCTGGAATATGTAGAAAATCAGTGAAAAAATTGGGAAAAATCAGAAAAAATCGATCATTTTTAATGATTTTTTTGCCTTTTAAGGGACAAAATCCTCCCCCCACATCCCCCCCCCCTTGGATCCAAATGTTAATATTTTTTAACTTTTCACTTCTATAGACCTTCTGAAGAAATGTTGAGGCTAAAATATTCCTTTTCATCCCTCCAAATTTTATTCATGCCCCTATAATTAACGAAAAGGGGTGGAAATAACTAGGGGGCTACCCCCCGAAAACGGTACGTGCTGGGGGAAAACGAAGGTCATATTTGGATTCAGGAGGTCATTTTACTTAAGAATCTGAAGGAATTTTCTAGGGGCATTTTTTCTTGTAGCACAGTGTAATCGAAAGTTGAGTACTGTGCTTGTCACACCAGATTTTTTGTGTCGACAGTACGGTACATTCGATTTTCGAGATGTAAAATTTTTATGAGAAAATATTTATATTTTGTTACCATGGCAACCATTTCTTCTGAGAAAATGGATCAGTAAAGTACTAGTACTCTCTGGTCGATTTTGTTCAAAAGCTTCGTGTAACGTCCCATGGGGGTACCTTATTTAAATATAATTTCAACCTCCTAGCTCAATTGGATTTCAAATGGCTTAAATAAGATATAAATATATTCTTAATGACGGTTATCGTAAAAAATCTTTCTTATATGGCCTAAGTTGTCGAAAAGACTGTGGAAAAATTGAAAAAAAAAAATTTTTTTAATTTATTTTATCTAAATCGAAGCCAAATAATTAGAAAACATTCAAAAAATAGCGTTGTTATTAATTAATTAATTAATTATTTTGATTAGAGGGGATGAAGGGTTGATTATTTAAGAAAGGCCTTGGAATATTCCAAATCACTTGTTGACATTTTTTTCCATCTCTAAATATAGTTAGATTAGAGCAAAAGGTATTTTTTTACTTTTAATAAAAAGGGAATTGCTATATTCTTCTATTTATTCCTACACCGAGAGAGAGAGACAAGTCTCGTTCAGTCGAGCTTGTGGCGGCGTGGCAGGCGCCGAGCTCTCTTTTATTTAAGTTGTGTTTAAAGTGATTTAAAGTGAAATATTATATTAGTGTAACCCACCCTGATCACCCCGTCAGCCAACACACCCTCTTGAGAGTCTTATTAAAGGTAATTATTATGCATTTTATCGTTGAAAAAAAAAAATGATAGAAACAAATAATTTGACTGCGAAAAACGATTCTTTTGGATATGAAATTAAATATTTTGTATTTCACTAAGGGTAGAGGGAGAATATAAGCTGTTGAAAGGGGAGGGGGAGTGTAGGTGTCATTGAAAAAAAAAAAGTTTTTTATTTTTTATCTTTTTTTTTAAACACACACACTTTTTTCTTATTCACACTCATCACTCACACACACTTCACACAGTCTTTTCGACAACTCGGCCCATTTAAGACTTTGTACGATAACCGTTATTAATTACTAATATACATATTGGGGGTCCAGGCATTTCTATTTAAGCCATTTGGTATTCATTTCGGACTGCCAGGGCTCCAAACCCGCGACGTTCGGTATAGAATGTAGGCACGCTACCAACTACACCCAGCCTGAGGGAATTTTTAAAATCTTAGATATATGATCTATATTTTTGTTAATCAAATTTCATTAATATACTTTTACACAGGGTGGATTAAGGGTTGAAAATTAAAATAAAATAATTTCAAAATAAAAATTAAAATAATTATTTATAAATGTATTCAAATTATTTTGAGAGTAATTTCGCGGTGAAGGCTCGCATTTCTTTAAAGGGGGGGGAGGTATGAAGGCATTAGCCAGGGGTTAATACCCCATCCCCTATAATGCATAAAGATATTAATGTTTTTTTAATACTTTTACTAAAAAATAAGTGCATTCCGTTTGAGTTAAAATTTATATTCAATATTTAGCAAATAGCATAGTGGGGTAGAAACATTTTAATGTCATTCTAAAATTTTTTATTAGTGGGGGCGGAATTAATTTTTGAAGATTTCGACTCTCATAAACAGATAATTAGGTACCCATCGAATAGAATCCCTTGCAGAATTTTGTAGGGATTTTTTTCATTAGGTAGAAAAGTAAGATATGATTAGACCACTTAGAATTTTACTGGGGTGAGTTACCGCATCTTTTTGTATATAGAACTAATCTCAATTTGGATTTGACTTTCTCTTACCTATAAGTATAAGTTAATATACATAGAGAGAAAGTATTGGATTCATGTCAAAAATTCGATATCAAGGCTTGGATGGATATACACGTTCTGAGGTCCTCTGAATCAAAAAAAGTGGTTTTCGCGACATGTCTGTGTGTCTGTTTGGGTTCAATTTAAAGCATGAAGGAATTGAGCTAGGAGGTTGAAATTTTATATTTAAGTTAGGCACCCCCTAGGGCTTGAAAATAAGATTTGAGAAAAATATTTTTCTTCAGGAATGAAAGTTAGAAAAAACGAAGCCAGATTTTTTTCTTTAAAAATATATTTTAACAGCTGACGTTTCGGCTTTGGTCTAAGCCATCCTCGGAGCTGTTAGTGGTCATCCGAGGATGACTTTGACCAAGGCCGAAACGTAAGCTGTTAAAATATATTTTTAAAGAAATTATATTAAAATTTGATATTTTTAAACTTATTATTAATTATTAAACGAGAATCGATTTTGAACCCCGCAAAAGACCTTGCGTCATAATATATCACTTATTCTTGCAAACCACGTTCTCTTCATGCTTATGAATATCTCGTAAAAAAGACATTTTCTAACCGATTCCGTTTATCTATTGTTAAACTCATCTTTTATATATTATAATAAAAATGCGTCAACCAATTGGGAGAAAAAAAAAATCCATTTCCTCCTACATTACAAATATGGTGTAATTTGATAATTTATTTAAATAATCGAAATGTGGATGAAATATAGGATCTAGTTGCAATTAGATTAGTTCAAGTTAGCTTGACTCAAAGGAGATCCCCCACTCCGACTGCCAAACTAATCCAATTGCAACTACGTCCCTATATTTCACAAACTAAAAAATCTGGTGTGACTGGTCGCACAGCTCACAACTTTTTCATACCTTAATCAAAAGTTAAGTTGTCACACCAGATTTTTTTGTGTCGAGATATATTTAGTTTCCGCCGATATATTAAAATTCAAGATTTTTTTTTTTTGAATAAAAAAACATTTAAACTTTTTTCTCATTCACACTCACATTCGCACAGTCTTTTCGGCAACTTAGGCCATTTAAGACTTTTAACGACACTCTGGTGTGACTAGTCGCACAGCTCACAACTTTTTCATACCTTAATCAAAAGTTAAGTTGTCACACCACTCTGTGTGTATGTTTTTTAATATATCTATTGGGGGGTCAAGGCATTTCTATTTAAGCCATTTGGTATCCAAATGGCTTAAATAAAATTATCGGACTGCCTGGGGTCCGAACCCGCGACGTTTGGTATAAAGGTAGGCACGCTACCAACTACTCCAAGCCCCGGGGGCTAAAATTCAAGATATAAAATATATAAACATGGGAAAATATTTACATTTTGTTTCTATGGCAACCATCATCTCCTATCTTTCCTCTGAAGTAAATACAAGAGTAAAAGTGTGCTTCAAAGATTTCAA